>PVIR01005166.1:0-72500 GCA_004026965.1 Petromus typicus
CTCAGCCACTTCAGTAAATGGGTCTGTGAGGGAAGGGTGAGGCCCTGCGTCTCGGGCTGCAGCACCCTCCAGGCTGGCCCCTCACCCTCCACCCACGCTCCACGGAAGAGCCCGCCAGTCCCAGTCCCCCCTCACCTGCTTCGGACCGCCCTGCGGCTCACACCCAGCCTTTCACCGCTTGACCCACAGGCGAGCGAGCTCTCTGCTTCCTTCTTCCCCTTCCCACAGGCCCCTCCCCTGTTTCTCAACCAGCTCTGGCCTCAGGGCCTTTGCACATGCAGTTCCTTCAGCCTGAAGCACCCTCCTCTACTCCTCCCAAGGAGGCTGGCTCAGAACAACCTTCCTGGCTGGTGGCCTGCTGGAAGGGAAGCTCCCGAGGGCTGGAATGTTTGCTACATGAGTGGACGAGCCACGGGGTGAGGCGGGCCTGCCTGTTACTGTTCATCCAAGCTAGCTGGCCAGGGTGCCTGTCCTGTTCAGTCCGAGTCCCATGTTCTAAGGCGGTGTGCCAGGAGAAGGTGCTGGCCTGTCCGGCTACACGTGCACGGTCCCCACCTCCTCCTTCCCCTGCAGCTGTGGAGGGAGCAAGGAGCCTTGGGTAACATCTGGCCCTGTCCACAGGGCTTAGGCTGAACCCCGATCCCAACAAAGCGGATTAAGGCAGTTGGGGGAGGGGAGGCTCCCAAGTGCTGGAGGATGTGGAGGCCACCGTACAGGTGGCCCCCAGATTTGGCCCAGTGACTTGGAGGGCACCACATGGCTTCCGTACACAGAGGTGCCCTGGCAGGGGCCAAGAGCACCCCCGTTGGGGGCAGAAGCAATTCGCTGGCACCCAGGCCGCTTCCAAGGCAATAGCTCTGGGCCCAGGTACAGCCTTATCGCTCTGCGAGGTGGGGAAGGGCACAGGCTGACTTTAACTGGGCTCGGCAAGGCGCCATGTCCAGGCCTAGCTTATCCTCTCCTGGGACTGGTGCTTTGTGACAGCAGTCTGAGGTACTGTCACTTTGTCTTCTCTCGCAAACTGGGCCTCTGTCTGCCTTCCATTGGGAGCTTTTCAGGAAATACGGTCCCCTGGCCGGAGGCTCCAGGGAGGCAACAAGGTGCCCTCTCGCTTAGGAACGCAGGTCATATGGGGGGGGCGCATGCCCAAGCTCTGAGCAACTTCCATGGAGCTTTCTTCAGCCTGGCAAACTGTGCCATGGCTCTGGCCTCTGCCCAGTGTGCCTCATCTGTGGCTCTGTGCTCTAGGACGGCAGGACATCGTACACACGACCAAGGCGGCTTCGCACCCTCTACATGTGTAGCTGTGGTTCTGCTGGCCCTGCCCAAAGCAGCTGGCAGACGCCCCTCCCCCTTTTATTTTGTCTGTGATTTTCTGTCATTTCTTTGCACATCAGCCACCCCACGTACGAAGACATGAGGCTTAGGCACGTCTTTTGCTCGTTGGCTTCCCGGGACTCATCTGGCGGAGGGGATCACATGTGATAAATGAGGATCGGTCAAT
The DNA here is from genome assembly GCA_004026965.1 of Petromus typicus. Lineage (NCBI taxonomy): Eukaryota > Metazoa > Chordata > Mammalia > Rodentia > Petromuridae > Petromus > Petromus typicus. The sequence continues at coordinate 1,505 of PVIR01005166.1, forward strand.
GTTTATTTGGCGAGATGGGTGGATGTAACAAGGGCTCAATAAATTCTCCCACGAGTGGATGGATGACGATAAAGAGAGCTCAATAAATGTTTGGTAAGTAGATGAACGAATGACGTGATAAAGAGCGGCTAAAAACCCTTCCCCACTGGCTCCTTTGCTTAGGGTGGAAGTCTGGCCCCCAGGGTGGGCATTGTGTCTGTCCCACCAGGTGTGGGGGACCCTCGTCACTCATGGGGCACGGCCGGGGTGGTCACTCACCGTGAGGCAGCCCATCAGGCTCTGCTCGAAGGGCCGCTGGAAGGCGCGCGGGTCCCCACACCAGTCCAGCAGCTCTGTGGCCGCATTGTGAAAGTTGGCGGGATTCTGTAGGTGCTGTGGGAGGAAGAGGAGGCAGCTTGAGGCTCCAGGCCAGGCCTGCAGGGGGCAGCATTCAGAATCTGGACTGGAGACTCACAGGGGCAGCTGGGATCCAGGGGCTTCTCAGTTCTCCTTTTTCTTTAGCAGGGGAGGTCAGCAGCCCTACTAGAGGCCAGAGGTGGAAGACACCCCACTGCTCTTGGGGCAGGAGGGGCCATGGAGAATCAGCAGGAGGGGACTGGCCCCTAATAGAGGCTGGCAGTGTTCCCTGCCCAGGGCAGGCTGTCCAGAGTGAACACCTACCCACCTTCGTCACTTCCCAGCCCGTGTCCTGGCCTCCCAGGGCTCTGGCTTCAGAGCAAACTCAAGTTGGAGAAAAGGTAGCCACGTCCTGCTGGGAAGGAGACCAGGCACATGGTTCCCACCGCACTGTGGCTTTGTGCCCCCTGGTTCCAGGGCCCAGACCTCCCAGGCCTTGCCCACCTCAGATCCAGGGATGCAGGCACTGCAGCGTGGGCTCCTCCCCAGCTGAGCAATCTCGATTCTAACGCCTGGGTCTTCTAGTTCTATTTCGGGCCCAGGAGGGGAGGTGGCTCTGGGCGCCCTTTTATGGATGACACCTAGCCATGTCTTTCCAGGCCCTGTGAGGTGGGTAGTGAGACCAGCAGTCACAAGGCCTGCCTGGGGCCACAGGGCACGGTGGAGCCACCCCTGAGATTCTGGGATGGGACTTCACTAGCTGTGTCCCCTGCAGAGCGTCCACAAGGACAGAATAGGACACAGAATATGAGCTGCAGGATGGTGGCAGATCCTGGGTCCCTGGACTGTAGCAGGTCCCCAAGGTAGAGGAGGGTGGTGTGAGGATCAGGGCCCGGGGTCCTGCCTGCCACTCTCTCCTACTGTGCTGACCTAGGGCAGTCCCCTCACCTCTGCAGCTTCAGCTGCCCCACCTGTTAAATGGGGACGCAGACCACTGCGTGGCTCTGGGCATTTCTACTTTCTGCACTTACGGCCAGTGTGTCATGACCAGGCACGGTTTAACATGAGACCGAAGGGTCTCCTCCCTCAGTGAGGGGGGAGGAGACATGAAGGGGAGGAGGGGGCGGGCAAGCAGCAGCCAAGCCCCCTCCGTGGGGCCGCTAGAGTGAGGCTCAGGCGCAGTGGGGTGCTCCCACACACGGGGCTGTCTCCCGATATCCTGGGGCCACCTGCAGCCCTCAGCTCCACCAAGACAGAGAACTCCTTGGCTTCTGCCTCCTGTGTGCCCTGCGAGAATATGCCCCCTGGGCAGCACCGGGCTCGCCGCTGCCCACCAGCTCCCTCGATAACCGAGTTGTTCCGTTCATTTATGTGATGTCACAGTCCATTAGCAGGGTCAGCGGCCGCTGCACGCTGCTACCTCTCAGAGCTTGCTCCCAGGCGGCCACAGTACCCTCTTCACGGATACCATTATTATATCAGCCTTTGAATTGACTGAAAGATTGCTTTTTTGAGACAATCTCACTCTATAGCTGAGGATGGCCTTGAACTCATGCTGCTCCTCCTGCCTCAGCCCCCAAGTGCTAAGATGGGAGCTGTGTACCACCATGCCTGGCCTCCATGTCTTGCCAGCCTGAGATATGCGTCTCTGCCCTGCCAGCTTACTCAGGGTTGAATTTCAGTTGGAGCAAACCTGGCACTCCCGGGCAGGCAGTGGGACCGTGCCTCGGTGGGCTCTCCTGAGTTCCCCACTCTGTGCCATCATCATGCAGTTCAACTACAGGCAGCTGAAGGGTACAGAGACCACGTGACTCAGCGACAAGCGCGGCACACACCTGGACCAAACCAACCCAGCCTATGAGGCCAGCAGCCCCGGAATATCACTGAGCTCTGCAGTCTCCTCTGCAGAGTGAGGTGGTAACAGATTATGGGGCTGGGGCCAAGGTTAGAATCGGTGGGTGTGAGGGGCCGGTGACAGAGTGGTGTCTGGGACAGCCTGCTCCTGCCTGGTGTGAGGCCACACTCTAGTCCCCAGTTTTTTGGAGCATTAGCAAGATAGAAACAGCCTCCTGCTCCCCTCTGGAGCCTGGAAGGCCAGCACGAGGCTGCCCTGCACAAAGGGTGGGTGACAGATACCAGTCCCAGGAATGATCGCTGAGCAGGGCAGGAACCTGACCACTACACAATAGACCTGGGAGATTCAAGGAGGGGCCAGCCATGTTGGAATGGGAGCGTACGCTGGACCAGAGGTCAAGGCCCCGGCTAGGGCTGGGGCTGGGGCTGGTGCTGGCTGATGCATTTCTGGAACTCCTCAGGGGGTGTGGCTATATCCCATGGCTGCTGAGTCAGGGTGGGGGGTGGGGATCAGGGTACACACTGCCCGGGGCAGGGCTGGCTATCCTAGAAGCAATGGATTCATCACATTCAGCTGCCCTGTGAACCAAGCGATCTGTCTATCCATGCATCCATCTATCCATCCATTAAAAATAGATCAGTCCATCCATCCATCTATCTACTCATCTAGCCAATCATTCATCCATTTGCTACTTTCTCTCTCTCATCTACCCATTCATCCACCTAGCTGTCTATCTACTCACCCAGGAGTCATCCAGCCACCCACCCTTCCACTCATTCATGCATTTATCCATCCATCACATCTATCTACCCACTCTTCTAAGAGCCATCCAGACGTCCATCCAACGCTCACCCATCCATTCCCTGGTGTCTCCATCTATGGGGCCGCCCTGTCCCACGCTTGTCCCAAATACTCAGGCCCCACCCTGCACTGGGCACCAGGCCAGACCCTGCAGCCTCACAGTGTATGTATACGAGCAGAGTGAGGAGCTGGAGGAGAGATGGAGGACGCAGGAAGCCCAGAGGGCTCAGCAGGCATCTGATAACCTGCTCGTGCTCACACACAGGCACGTTCACACCTGTCATGCATGTGCACACAAGGGGGGGGCGGCTGGAGACCCAGCACTCCTGCTAGCACCCCGCCAGGGGGCATGACAACTTTTGATTTTTGCTCTGGGCCTTTGCACTAAGCTACATCCTCCAGCCCTTTTCTGTTTTACACTGAGAGGAGGTGGCCCCAAGTCTCTAAGTTGCTCAGGCTGGATTCAAACACGCAGTTTTCCTCCCTCACCCAGCCAGAGTGCTGGGATTACAGCCGCAAGCTGGGCTGTGCACAGAGGCGTACAGCGGGCGCGCGTGGCTGCCGGGCCAGCTTCCGTCTTTCACAGTTCTTCAATTTCCTGTGCTCCGAGATGGCTCTGCCTAATGGGAGGCCATGTGGGCCTGCTTCCATGGGGGGCTCAGGGGCTCTGTCACCCAGGCAAGGTCCCTGGGCTGTTTGGCTACCCTGCACAGGCCACAGCTGGACAGCGTGTATCACCCACAATACCTCCCAGTGTCCCATCAGGGAGGCCTGTGAGCCCCATTTAACACACAGGGAAACTGAGGCTCAGAGAAGGTGTCCAGCTTAAGATCTCTGTGGGGACATCGGGGCAAGAGGATTCAGACTCCACACCTTTCTGACTCTCCCGGCTAGCTGAGCTCCGTCCATGGCCACCACTGGTGGCGCCCTGGGAAGGGCCACCTCCCACCAATCCAGAGTAGCAACTGAATGAACTTCCTGAAGGCTTGGTGTGAATCAGGAAGAGGTCCTCCCAGTCCCAGTGGCCTAGTGTGGGGTTGGTCACTTCAGGGTACTTCCTTCCCTCATCCTTTTTCTTTCCCATAAAATGATCTTGTGTTGGGTGTGGTGGCGCATGGTTATAATCCTACCACTTAGGAGGCTGAGGCAGGAAGATCACTGAATTCATGACCAGTATGAGCTACAAAGTGAGTGCAAGGCCACCTAAACTATGCAGGCAGGCCCTGCCCCCCCCCCAAGACCAATAATAATGGTAATAATGGTGATAAACTTTTTTTTAAGCTTTAACTCCCCAGGACTTTTGCATCTCTTGTAGCATTTATTAGCCAAACGCATCAGCGGCAGGGCACTGAGGTCTGGGCAGGGAGGGGGCAGTGTTAGGACTGGGCTGCACCCTGAGTCACTCTAGAGCACATCGGCACAGCTCAGAGAGGGCACCACACTGACTCATAGTCACACAGCAGGGAAGGGACCGGGCAGCTGGATTCCAAGCCAGGCGTGTATAATTCCAGCATTTGGCTGGGCCCTGCTGGGGAGCCCGAAACCCTCTCTGGTGGGCAATCGAGCCCAGGGTCCCCAGCCCGCCCCCAGGCCCTCTGCCCGCTCACGCCCACCTGCTTGATACACTGCAGTCGGTCGTTGGTCTGCTGGATGTGCCTGTCCATAGAATTCATCCTGGCCGTGCCGCTGGGCTCTACCCGAGAGCCATGAACGTGGTCCAGCCTGTGTGGAGAGAGGAGGAGAGAGGAGTCATCAGCTGGCCTATCATCACCTCGCCCAGCCTCCCCAGCCCCACTCCACGCTGGAAGGCAAGGCCCTCTTTATGCCCCTGGGCACCCCATGGGCACACGGCTGGGGCGCCCACTTGGCTAGGGCAGGAGAGGGGGCTGTACTGCAGGTGCACATGGTCTGTGACCTGTGGGGGTACCTCACCCCAGATCCCTGATTCAGGGCCTAGCCCACCGGATACAGCTAGTGTGTGCGTGCACACTGGCAGGGGACGCCCCATTGTGACAGACATCTTGCACACAGGCTGCCGTGTGTCCCCATCACAGATGCCACATGCCTTCCCCACTCACTGGTGAATGTTCTGTTTTCTCCCCTCTGCCTTCCCAGGCAAGAAGGAAAGCATACAAGGATGACCTCCTCCTGATCCAGAAAGCCCCATGTGACTCCTGGCCACTGGAGGAGGCCACAACAGCAGCGACAGGTGGCACATCAACACCTTTCGCTGCTCAGGGCCCAGGTTTCTGCTGCAGGCTGGCAAACTCGATCCATGCTGAACAGCAGCCCCTCTCTGTCCTATCCTTGTCTCCAGCAAATCACCAGACGTCCCCTTCACGGGAGACTCTCTGGGTAGGGGCAACACATCTCCTTTACTCTGGGTCCCACTCTGAGGCTAGCACTGTTTCTGCATCAGTGATGCCCAAGAGCTGTGTTGTCCCCGTGTCTAAGAGGGACACAGGCTGGCTAGGCCTGCTTAATTCCTAACAGCGGCACAGTACTCCGGAGTATAAGTAGACATGGATTCAACTAACACCAAATGCCAGCTCCCTAGAGAGGCTGTCCTGTAACCCAAAGCCCACTCAGGGGACTCAGGCTCCAGGGCCAGGTCCCATCCACGTGAAGGGGGCCTGCCAGCCTGCTGTGACAGAACCAGAAGCCGTTCCCACGTCACCGGGAGGACCTCTGATACTCACACCTCATACATGCGGCCTAACGAGAGAACACACCAGAAGTGCGAAGGCCAGAGAGGTTGCATCTTTGTCCTGAGAATGAAACCAGGCCAGGGCAGGCGAGGTGGTGCCCGGAATCCTAGAACCCCAGCACTTTGGGAGGCTGAGGTAGGAGGATAACAGATTTAAGTCCACCTGGGAAGTGTAGTAACTTCGTGAGATCTTGTCTCAAAAATTTTTTTTTAAAGGCTAGAGTGTAAGTTACCTAAAGAGACCCCTAGGTTCAATTTACAGGACAGCTTTGAAAAAAACAAAGCAAACAAAAGTCCCCTTGGTCAGTCTGGCTCAGAGACAGAAGGGAAACTCTGAGTGGGTCAGGAGGCCACAGCCAAAGGACAAAGGGCCTGTGGGGCCCAGGCGGCCAGCAGGGGGCGCTGCTGACAAACCTAAGAGCCCAGAGAGCTAGACACCTGCACTGTGCCTCAGGCCCCGGAGCCCTGGGTGCACTCACTAGGGGAGCTTTGCCCAGGTTTCCCTTGTAAGCTAGGATGACACAAGGTGAGAATTAAGGGGACCCCAAACTTCCACCTTCATGCAGGAGCATTTTCCAAGATAGACACAGCGTATAGTCTACTCATTTCCTGGAGTCTGGGGGTGCTCACTCACCACAGGGGCCAGACCCAGACCTACCCAGCCAGTAAAGGCTCAGGGCTGTTGTTTCCTCCCAGCCAGGTTCCCAGCCTCATTTAGGAGACAAACAGCAGAGCTGGGCGTGGTAATGTCAGTCAAAAGCCCCGGTAAAAGGGAGGCTGAGGCAGGGGGATCCCAAGTTGAAAGACAGCCTGGCTACCCAGTCAGTTTAAGGTCAACTTGGAATGCACAGTGAGACTTTGTGTTAATAGAGTGGAGGCGAGGACTGAGGCAGAGAGTGAGAGCCAGAGAAACAGAGAGACAGAGAGACAAAGAGAAGAGCAAAGCAGGGACAGAGCGTTCAGACCCTGTCTATGTCTGTTCTTAGGCACTCCTGTCTCTAGGCCAAGGCCAAACCGAATTGCCTTCTGGGTTCGAGGATTCCCAGGATGCCACTGGCCAAACGGGATGCAGACACGCCTCCTGCCCTCCGAACCTGAGGCCACGCGGGTTCTGTCCGTGGTCACATGGCATGCCTGGGCAGGCTCCGGACCCCAGGGCTCTCCTCCCAGGTTGGGCTCCACCCTGCAGGGATCATGTCAGGGGCATCCAGGCTTGGGATGGTAGCTGGAGAGCAGCTCAGGCCACAGAGACAATGGTGTGTCTGACTGTATACGAGAACACGTGTCGCTGGACACGGAGGTACAGGAGAGACGACACTGCCAAACGGCCAAGAGGAGTGGCCGGAAACCGGGTCATCAGCACCAGGAAAGAGTGGGCTGGGGGCTCGGTCCCCACAGGAAACAGGACGAGACCTCAAAAGTTGGGATCTCAGGCGTGAAGACGGGAGGATGGACCGAGACCTGCACCTGTTTCCACCTGCTGGGGTCCCAGATCAGGCTAGGACCTGGACACAGGCCTAGAGAAGTGACACGGGCAGCCCAAGGTCACACAACCTCTAAGAAAATGACAGGTTAAATTGCACCTCTCTGTCTTTCTACCCATTAAGGCATGGCGGTCCTTTCCGCTCCAGCTGATGGAAGAATTCGCCTGGCATGGCCATCCCCACCTCAAGCTGTCAATGGGCCCAAAAAGAGTCTCCTCCTCCTTCCACTCACACTGTCCAAAGCCCCATGTTTCCAAGGCCTTTTCCTCCCAAGCTCCGTATGTGTTGGCGGTGGTCGAGAGGCAGCAGCACTTGGTGGCCAGCAGAGGTCGCCCTCGGCTGCGGGAGGGCTGTCTGGCAGAAGCTTGGCCTCTTAGCCTCTCAGATCCTGCTGGCTGCACCCAGGGAGGCTGGGGCTCCCTCCCCGCAGCTCACTATCCTGTCTCCTCAGCCCCCAGGTGCCGCTAATCTGCTCCTAGATGGATGTCGAGTGACCCCACCTGGCTCCAGCCCTGCCACCTCTTGTGTCTGAGCAGAGCCCTGGGGTGAGTCGTCAGCTGCAGCCTCCAGCTGCGTGGACAGGACGTGACACCAGGCCTCAGTTTCCCCATCTGTACGGGGTCAGGAGACTGAGCCTTTCTTTGGCAGCTCATGGGACTCCACATGTGGGGCTTTCAGTGTCCAGAATGGGGGCTGTTTGGAAAACTCCACCTTGATGTGAGAAGACACTTGGTTGGCTTTAAAATGCCCAGCCAGGGAGGTCTCAGGGAGCCCAGACTCTCCCCTTGGGTGCGCTGTGCACCTTATACTTGGCTGGCCTGATGCATGCACGTACTGATGGAAGCTCTCAGAGGGAGATGGGAGTTTGGCTGGGCTTTCCAACTCAGGGCAGAGTGAGGGGAGTGAGCGCTGCAGGGCATGTAGGCTGCAGGGGCTGGGACCCTCTCAACAGACGGAGAACAGCCGGTGCTGAGGTCCCTTGGTAGCCAAGACTAGGGAGGCAAAGGACCTGGCGTGGCTCTTCCCTGGACAAGGGTCAGGGCACTCTTACTCCCACTAGGAATGAAGAACCCTGCAGAGAGCCCGGGCACGGCAGCCCCGCTGACAGCCACTGTGTGAGTCCGTGTTTGCTTTCCCACATTTCAGACCCAACTAGTACCTCAGCAGGCTGGGGAATGCACGCATCTGGAGAGGTGTTTGCATGTCATGCGCGTGTGTAGAGCACTCGCTACGTGCCCCTCTGTACCCTCCCGGGCAGGTACATGCACACGCAGGCTGCTGGTCCAGACGCACTCAAGCACACACATCTCAAGACAGCTTGCACGGGCAAGTGGCGGGTCCCCGGGGAGCCATGTGAGCAACGGTGTGCAGAAATGATTCCATCACCGCACACATCTGCAGCTCGAGTCCCCAGGGGTGAGAGGTGCCAGCAGCGGCAGGGCTCTACCTACAGCCTGCGGCAGGCAGAACTGAGCTCCTGGACATGGCCAAGGCTGGTGATGTGGGGACTGCCTGCTGCTGGGAGGCAGAAAAGCCTGGGGCCCGGCATCCAGAGGATCCGTCTCGCTCAGCCTTCCTCTGCCTCAGGTGTGGAGAGGGATGTGCATCAGGGCTCCAGGACCACCTACTCCGCATGAGCCAGCACCCTGTGGTCCTCCTGGGCCTGCTCAGAGCTGCACAGGCTGAGCTCTGAAGGGCGAGGCCGTGCTTCCCTGTCAACTCAGAGAACGGCCCTGCCCGTCCACTGGGGCCTCCCTCGGCTGCCAACCGCAGCAGAGCATTCGCTTCTATCCCCAACCCCTCGGTGTCCGTGATCCCACTCCATCATGGTGGGGCCAGATGACAGGTGTCTTTGCCTGCATGTTTCCAGCCACCGGAACACCTCCCAGCAGAGCCTCCCCAGGGCCCAGCCTGCAGCCGGGCACCCAGCAGGCACTCATTCCACAAACAAACTGATCCAGGGTGGCCGAAGGCCCAGTGACCCAGCTGTAACCAGAGGAGCTAGGAACGGGGAGATGCCAGACGCGACAGAGGCCCCCAAGACGCAACACATGTGTCATCAGCGGGTCAAGGATGACGTTAGGTGGTCCTCAGGCAAACCTGTGGCCTTTCTGAGTGAGGATTCCAGACTGCACAATGACCAGGAGAACTCATGAATGGTATCTATGATGCATTGGAGGCAAGGGATGACCACGGCGGGGTCTAGAAACAGTTTGGACACGGTCCGCACTCTTGCCATCTTAAACAGAAGGAGCAGAAGCCCAGAGAGGTACAGGATCTGACCTGGGGCCCCCCCGCAGACATTCTGTCCCCTCGGATCCCTCGGAGCCTGCCCCGCATGCAGGCTGGAAGCAGAAGGAGGGGCGGTAGCCAAGCAGATAGGAGGAGGAAATGACCGACTTGGGGCTCTACCCAGGGAAGTGAGCAGGAAAGGCCGAGGGCAGGAGCCGAAGGAGGGGGGAGGGGAGAAGAGGGTAGCAGCTGCCGGCACCAGCTGTTTCCCACTGGGGCCAGGCAGTGAGAAAGGGTGGCCCGCCAGGTGGGGGCTGGGAGCCAGACCTTCTGCCCGAGGGCTGTGCAAGGCCTCTCCACCCCCTTGAGCCCATGTCCTCAACAGCCAAACAGGAAGTGCTATCCCTTCCCTCCTTCCAGCCCACAGAGGAATAGAGTCACTGGGGGGCCGTTCCCCTCGAGGTGAATGTGGATTTGGACCATGGTGTGTATAAGTCCAGGCTGCTCCCATGACACAGAGCTCCTGCCCGCACAGCTGTGTCCCACAGCCCAAAGGCCAGTAAATGGTCACTTCTGAGGGGGTGACCCCGACAGAGGTGCCAGCCATAGGTCTGACCACACCGGGCTGGGCATCCAGCTGCCCTGGGTGTGCCCTGTCCCTCTGGGCACAAGACACTCAGCAGGCCAGGGCCAAACCCTCCTGCCACATCCTGGGCACACCCTAGTCCTGATCTCAGCTTCTCTGACACTTTGTCTCCTGGACAGCTGGCGTCAGCCCCGGGCAGGCCCCTCGGGTGTCCTCTCGTCCTACCACACACTGGCCTTTACTTCCTCAGAGTAGAAAGGGAAATAGAGAAACTATGGAGCTGAAACGAACCAGACTCCCCGGGTGAGACGCAAACGCCACAGCGATGTGGCCATCGCTCTCCCTGCTGTGGGAAGCAAGGCCCAGAGAGGTCTGAGGCCTTGCCCGCTGTCACACTCTGAGGAGCGGCAGGGCTAGGCCTCGGATCCGGCCTACCTGCAGAGCCTGTGTCTGTGCGTCTTGTCCAGGGGAGCACAGCAGGCCTCCCTCCACAGGACACATCTTGGCTCGGTCCCTGCCGCCCAGAGTGTGGGTAAGGTGGCAGTCCCAGGACAGCCATGCTCATGGCAGCTGGCTCTGCCTCAGGCTCTTGACTGCTATTCCAAAAGCTCAGGGGCCGGGGATTTACCTCAGTGGTTCCGGCGCCTGTCTTGCAAGCCCAAGGGCCTGGGTTCGATCCTCGGTGACCACATACCATACTGGGTGTGGAGACTCACGCCCAGCAGCAACCAGTACCACATACCACAGTGACGGGCGTGGTGGCTCACGCCTGTAATCCCAGCACTCGGGAGGAAGAGGCAGGAAGATTGCTGTGATGTGAGTTGGAGGCTGAGCTCAGGGCCAGCCTGAACCACAAAGGGAGACCCTGTCTCAAAAAAAGCTCAGGGCCCCAGGCTGGGGTGAGGCAAGGCCTCTACCCTGCTGGGAGGCTGTCAGCAGCCCTGGCCATTTCTGTGGCTCTAGCTCAGGGACAGGAAGTGGATCTACTTCACCCCCAGGACTGGGGACTGAACACAGGGAGTTTTAAACTACCTCTCCAGTCCTTTCCATTTTATATTACTTGTTGAGTTAGGGTTTAATAGGTTAGTTGCTAAGGCTAGCTAGCCTTCTAACTTGAGATCCTCCTGCCTGAGCCTCTCAACCAGCTGGGATTAGAGGTGTGGGTTACCAGCAAGGTGTTTTTGACTGTCTCTCCCCTGCTCCAGCTCTACATCCACCCACCTGGCATTTGTGGAGCTCCGAGGTGGGACAGGGCCAATAGCACTTCCCAAGAAATAGCAGAGCTGGACACACTCAGAAGCACCACTAGGCACACAAATGGGAGCCATCACCACCTTCTGCACCCAGGGCAGGCATGGCTAATCGCTCACTTCATTCTCCCTACTGTGGAGGATGGGTAGCCAATCCTCCATATGTGCTCTGCCCACCATCCTTAACCACTTGGTACCAGTCTCAGGCTGAAGACATCTAGGTGGTCCATCCTTGAAAGGAGGCGGGACTGCTTAGACTGAGCACCAGGGAGAGCTACACGAAGACTTCCGATTCCCGATTGACAGAGATTCGGGTTGGATTCCTTTGAAGTGGACAGCTAATGGACCACACAGCAGGGTTGTCCCCAGACAGCACGGACAGGGACCTGGCTGGAACTCCCAGGCCTTGGTCTCTGGGTCAGAAGGAGAGAAACAGGTAGAGAGGCCAGGTGTTTCCTGGGAGTTGAGCCCCCCCCAAACCAGGGCTAAGGATCTTCAAACTTAAAAAAAAAAAAAAAAAACTAAATCTATTTTTTTTTTAAACCTTACAGTTTCTGGAATAATGATAGGAGCCCGCTGGGGTTGGGGGTGGGGGCAGGTGCTGGCTCTGGGGACATGACTGGCTGGGGCTGACAGCAAGGCAGGGACTGTGTGGCCCACCAGGGCAGGATGCATGACTGGGGAAGGCTGGTCAGTGGGGAAGAGGGCCAGGACAGGAGCTTCAGGGTGCGTGCGTGAACCCTGCTCGGGCTGTGGTGAACTGTGTCCTGCTGGTCAGAGAGAAGCCACCTTGCTCCCCTCCCTGGGGACCCCTCCTAGAGACTGGCTCCTAGGCAGGGAGACCAGCGCCATAGGTTCTACCCTGCTGCAGACGCCACTGATGCCATGGGTCTGGAACAAAGTCAAGAAGGCCCGAGACGAATTTCACTAAATACATGTTAAGATTTGCTTCTCACTGTGAGAGATGCCAGACTGAGAGGAGGGTCCACGGATGCTGAGGGGCGGGGAGCCCAGGGCCGGTGCAGGGACACTCCCAGCTCTCAGCGAGGCTCTGGCCGCCTAGGTGTGGTGGCACCCCTGACAATCTCTGGGAAGGAAAGCCCCGGATCTGGAACCCAGGGCCACATGCCCCTTCACGAGGGCCCCTCAGGGGTTCCGGCCCCCCCACCAGCCCAGCACAGGTCACCTCCTGGAAGGACAAAGGTGAGAGTGGGGGGGTCACAGGAAGTACTGTTGGAGGCTGGGGACCCTGGCCGCTCCACTCCCAGCCACGCAAAAATGCTCTACGGCCAGGGGTTTAGCCCAAGGGACCCAAGGTAGCCAGGAAGGTCCAGCCATCTCCCCAAACTGTGGATCTGGGCAGGTCTCCACAGCCACCCGGACACTCCCCTGGTAATTATGAAAAATAGTGAAGACAGGCGTAGCCTTCCTTATCTACTACTGTCCAGGCCCTCGCTGGGCCTTTCATGTTTCTTCTAAAAATACAGCTGTAGGCGGAGTGATTAGCACTGTCTATAGACAGGAAAAGTGACACGGAAAGTAACTGAAGAACTTAAAATTTGCAGCAATCAGAGAAACGTTAAGGTCTGCCACACAAACCTAAAATCCTGACGTTCAGGAGGCTGAGGCAGGAGGATCATTGCCAAGTTTGAGGCCAGCCTAGGTTACATAGTCAGACTGGTCAGTGTGATGTAGGAGCCCCACCGCTCATCCACTGGGGACCTAGAGACAGCCCAGAGAGGTCAGTGATGTGTCCACTGTACTACACGCAACTTTCCACCTCATTCTTACTCCAAGCCACGGAGGTAAGCCTCAATCCTCAGACTTTATTTCACGAGCGGCTCAGAGTGGGTCTGCATCTTACCCGAGGCCACACAGCCAGGCCCTAAGCTACTGGAATGGATGAGCTCTGAAGGTGCAGGCCTAAGCAGCAGTCCCACTGGTTGCATCCACCCAGGGGCTGCAGCAGAGTCAGGGATGGGAAGGGGTTCCTGCGGCTGGGTGCCCAGCTCCTCCACTCTGGCCTTGGGGAAGTGAGCCCTGGGTGAGGACAATAGGAGACTAAATGGAAGATAGCATCTCCATGGCCTGAAGCCTTTACTCTAGGAGCAGGCAGGCAAACTGGCCCCTCCTGCGGGCAATGGCTGGGTAGGGGTCTATTCTGGAAATAAAACCACATGCCCAGGGCCTTTTTGGCCACTGAGCTACCTCTCCAGTCCTTTTGTACTTTGAGACAGGGTCTTCTAAGTCACAGAGTCCCCGGCTGGGCTTGCACTAGTGTTCTTCCTGCCTCAGCCTCTCAGAGAACTGGAACTACAGATATGCACCACCACGTGCAGCCAAGGAGGGGTAGTTCTTAAAGGAGAAGGTATTGAAGGGAATGGGACCTTACAACTCTCCTGCTTTTTAATTAACTTGCCCTGCTGCCTTTAAGTGATTCCGTGCTTACACTCATTCTTTTGAAAATTCCAAAGTGCTATTTCTGACCTGTGATTTACTATTGCCGTACGTCTCTATAAGCAGTGTTTTAGCTTAAGTGGCAGTTGCATATTAATTACAAAGTTAATTATGTGCTGTGTAATCATGCTGTAATTCATTAGTTTACTCTACACTCTGAGAGCCTCATGCTAATGGCAAGATCTGACAGGGTCTCAGGAATCAAGGAGAAAGACCCATTGGAAAAGGAGAACAGGGCTGGAAAGAGCTTGGGACTCCAGAGAGAAGCTTCCTCGGACCCTTGGCTGGGTCTTGTGCCCCACCAAGTTCACGTGGACAGTGTGCCAGACCCGTGGCTGCCCAGGTCTTGCAGCCGCGGTCCTGTGGCCCGGGCTGCCGAGGACGGCAGAAAACCCAGCTGGCTCTTGTTTTTCACTCCTGGAAGTGCAGGGATGGGAACAGAATTTGTTTAAAATTACTTACGGAACAGGGAGTCACTTTTAGGTGAAAAATTAACTGCTCAGATTACCAAAACAAAGTGGCTGCAGGAGGAAGTGCAGACCACGGGGCGGTCAGGAGGAGTCTGGGGAGGAAGCACCCGGGTAGTACGCCGTGATGAGGAGGCCCAGCCCCCAAGCGTGAGGGCTCTGGTGGGGTTGGGGCTGAGACCTCTTCATCTCCCCTCCTTTCCTCTGCTGGATCCTCAAAAATACCCAAAGGAAGCACTGCTCATTCTTCCCCATTTGTCTCCTGATGGCAAACCACAGCATCACTCTGGCCTGGCTTCGGTGGATTCTCCGCCTCGGCCGATCAGGAGGCCCAGGGTCCCATCTGCATGCTGGGTGGGTGAAAGGGGCCCCAGCGTGGATGAGAACGAGACACCCTGGGGCCCCCAGGCACGCCAGGCTATTCTTTCCTAAAAGCATCTCTCCCAAGGCCCAGAGCTGTCACCACCACAGGCCCATCCGTGATCCTCCTGTGGCATTTAAAAGTCACTGTGAGCAGAGCCAGGCCTGCTCCGACACCTCCAGCCTGTTGCAAATCTGCAGCTCAGGTTTCAAGCCCTGTGCAGGTGGGGTATCAAGGCTGTGACCTACCCCGGACATAGTGATCTGGTGGCTGAGACCCTCTGCTTTCCAAATATAAACTTGCTTGTTTATTTTTTCTGACAGCTGAACGAAGAGGGGGGAAAAGATGTGGAAGTCCTTTCCCTTCTGGTTTCAGTCAACAAGAGAGAAAGACTTGGAGCCCCAGCTGGCATGGGAGGAAGATAAATAAGAAAAAACAAAACATGTCCTTGTCCTGCAGTGGAATGTTTTAAAGAGAGGTGAAAGATACAAGGTCAGGGGCAGACTTCATTTTCTCTCATTTCAGCAGGCCTGGGGAGGAGTGGGATGCTGCCGACTGGATGCTTTTATGAGGAAGCATTTTGGGGGAGGCTGGGGAGCATCTTAGCCGCCAAAGCACTGTGGTGTCCTTTCCAACAAACATACTGGTTGCCCTGGCAACAGAGCAGTCCGGCCTCCAAAGTTCTGACAGGAGACCAGGCTTTGCTTGGGGTGTTCCCCACAGTTATCCGTGGCCAAGGCTCCCCCCGCAGTGAGTAGGAGCAAAGGGTGCACAAATACAGGTGCTGGTCCTCGCCTCTCCCTGTGCAAACAGCTAGTCCCCCCCCCCCCCGATTCACAGCTTTCCAGGGCTTTATGGCTGGGCAGGTAAAAATGCCAGAAACAGCTTGGAAGCAATCGTGCCTGACAGCACCCGAGGGCCCCAGGAAGCAGAGAAGACTCAAACGGAGCGGGAGGGACAGGCCCAGCAAGGGCCAGGCATGGCGCCCAGCATGCTTCCTGGCTGGGTGGTAGGCTCAGGGGCCAGGTCGGAACAGAGTAGGTCGGAACTCCCCCAGTCTTCCTGCTCCATCCACGCTGGTTTGGGGCAGCTCTGGAGATGCTCCAGGATTTAAGGCTTATTTTCCCAGAGAGAAACATTAAAATGCCCAGCCTGAAAGACGCAGTCAGGGCCTCAGGTGTGTGAGGGAAGAGCCGGAGGAGTGGGAGAGAAAAGAAAGAGGAGGTGGACGGGCAGCATCGTTCTGTGAGAGCACTTAGCCGGCCACCACGGGAGCGGGGCTAAGTGCTTCACATGCATTATCTCATTTAACTCGCTCTCCAGCTGCCTGGCAAGGTGGGCACGATTATCCCTCACTGGGGGGTGTGGAGGGGCTCAGTGACCTGTCCGAGGCCACTCAGGAACTGCATGGCAGAGCCTTCCAGGCTCCATAGCCCCTTCTCACGCCTGCGGCATGAACATTCAGAGAAAGTGCCCGCGGCGGCTCCAAGTCCCTTTTCTATGCTTCCTAGAACCCTGCCCTCTGCCCCCTTCAGAATGTTCTGTTCTCTGTCACCCTGAGTGCTGGAGGCTCCTGAGCCCCCCAAGATATGCAGCAATGCTGTTGTGCCCTACCTGCTGTCCCCTTTGTGCCCAGAACAGTCCTGTGACATAGGTAGGAAAAGTCCTTACAGGGGCTCTGGGGCGAAGGTTCAGAGAGGGTCAGCAGGACGTCGGAGCTCACACAGCGAGGAAGGGGCAGAGCTGAGGTACAAGCCCCCAAAGACATGATGGACTGATGACAACTGGGTGGCGAAGAGGGTGTCAGCCAAGCCATCCCAGTTTCTTGCTGTGTGCTCTGAACTGTTGCGAGCACTCTACACACTGAGTTATTTTATTCTATTAATCTTCATATGAAATACATCGCTATAAATAATCTCAATTCCCAGATGGGGACGATGAAACCAAGGTGTGAACTCTTCCAGGCAGACTCCAGAGTTGGAGTCGACAGGGTGCACTGTGTCTCCAACCACACGGACCCCCACTGGCAACCCAGATCCCAGAGGGTGCTGGCACCCTGTAGGGCAGGCAGCATTGGGCTCTCCTTTGAAGAGATCAACACGGTAAGCACACTTCTCCTGTCCAGGGCCTGCACTGAGTCTGTGTGCCTGTGCATGTGTGTGTGCGACCGTGTGTATACATGTGTGTCTGAGTTTGCAGACCTCTTAAGCCTCAGGCCCGTGCTGGTTGGAGGATGTGCATACAACTGATTTATAATCCTCGGGGAAAGCAGAATTGCAAATCTCACCCACAAATCTTCCTTATCGAGGTACTTGCGACAGGCAGACACGCTGTGAATTCCCAAGAACAGGCAGGCCTCCCCCAGCCTGGCTCCCCCCTGCTCCCTGGGGCCCACAGACAGCCGAGGGTCAGCTCCCTGAGGTCCCCTGGCTGCCAGCAGTTGGGCCGGCTCACCCACGAGTGGTGGCCACCTAGGCAGAGCTGATCAGAAGCCCCGGCTCCCAAGAGGGCCAGCCTGCACCAGCCTCCGGCCCCTCCTACCACACTGACCGACTGCTCTGGCCCTGCCCCTGCCCCGTAGGCCCCGCAAATCTGCTGACTGCCAGGCTTTCACCCATCTTCTCTATGGGTTGGGTCCCTCCCTGGGGCTCAGCCTGTCCCAGCTTGCATAGACGTGGGGCTGCCACCGTCTGGGGGCTGTCCCCACTGTCCCCTTCCACCCTCTCCAGCACTGTGAATATGGAGAAAAAAAAAAAAAAAAAAAAAAGAAAGCAGCACGCTGTGTTCCCAGACCCTATGTGCAGGGCTCTGTCCAGCCATCGGCTTCCTGAGAGGTCTATGATGAGCCTGTCGGTCCCTCTGCTCCCATCTTGACCTGCAAGTGAGGGTGGGTGGGTGGGGCGCGCTGCTGACAGGCTTTGTCCTAACATGCTGTGGGGCCCAGGCCAGTGTGCAGCCTCTCTGAACTTTGTATTTTTTCCCTCTAAAAAGTGGGCTGGACTTGCTTCTACCAACACGAGGAGGTTAAGATCTCAAGTTTAAGAGAGGCCTTGACATCCAAGAAAGGTGTGCACAAGCACGAGTACATGCACATGGACTCATACACACACACACACACACACACACACACACACACACACACTCCCTAAGGGTCAGATGACAAGCACTGCCAGCCTCCCCACGCATTCTGCCTGGCCTACCCTTCTGAGGTGTCTCTCGCTGGCTTGGCACCAGCGTCTCAGCTCCTCCTCCTCCAGCTCAGACTCCCCTGGACCCAAACCTATAATCCACAGCAGGGAAAATGACAGCCTTGCCCAGAAGCCGCCTTCACTGGTGGGTGAGGAGCCGGGCGGTGGCCCTGGTGGTGGCTGGGAGGCGGGCCCTGGACAGGCAGCCGCCATGTCATGGGAGGTCAACGGCGGGGCCAAATGCCATGGGGACTGTGGGCTATGGGGGCAGAGGATGGGAGAGACAGAGGGGTAGGGCTGACACTAGATCTGGGGCTGGCCTCCTACAGGGTCAGAGAGTCAGTGAAGGACATTACCCACAGCCCAAGGAGGGAATATGGCGGCAGGCCCCTGGGCAGCCCATGGTTAGGACACTGAGCCCTGGTCCTGCCCTGGCCCCTCTGGAGGCCTGGGAAATTGTATTTTACAGCGTGCCTCTGGGACCTGCTGGCATTGCCTTGCCAGGGCAGGTGCTGGGGTTCTGTTGCCTCTATTGCACCCCTGGGGACCCACCTCACTGATGAGAGGCCATCAGCACCCTGGCTACATGTGCTGCCTACTTACCACCTGTCTCCTCAGAAGCACCCCCATGGGTGGGTGGGGACACGAGATGGTGCCCACTTTGCAAGGCCTGCATAGCCGAGTGTCGCTAAGGAGTGACACCAGAGCACTCTACACACCCATGCATTCTGCTTGGTGGCCAGCCCTCTGGGAGCTTGGGGTCTGTGTCCCAGATGGCGCGGACTCTAGGTTCATCTCAATAGACTGAAGCCTGTTGCCCATTATGCCACGCTGCCCTGACTCCCCTGCCCAGTGCCGCGGCTTGGGCAAGTTATTCCTTTCTTCCAGCCTCAGTTTCTTCATAAAAGCCCCATGAGAAGAAGCTGGGCAGAGGGTGGGATGGAGTGCTGTGGGGACCAGGGACTGGGTCAGGTCAAGGCTGAAACTAGAGTTGGGTCAGCACTGGGGTTCTGATCAGCCCTGTTTCAAGCAGGATCTGGGTCACACAGTGACCAGCTGGGGCTGCCTGCTCAGAGGACGGTGGCAGCAGCTCCTTGGGGCTGTTCGGATGGCCAGCCACCGCAAGCACACGGCAGCATAGCCTGTTCCTACCAAGGTGTGGCAGCTCTTAGGGCAGAGGCCAGCAGCACCCGGGCCTTGGTCCCAGTCGGGTCACAGGAATGGCTTTGCTCAGACTCAGGACCCAGGATGTTCTGCTGTCACCCCACAGCCACCACCACTCCTCTTGTTCTAGTGGATACTTGGAGGCCAGCTTGTCTTAGGCGTGTTATGCTGCAGGACAAGGACACTCAGCTGACCACCCCCAGCTGTGTGGCAGGTTGTGCAGCCTGGAATCTCAGGACTGGTCTCCTGGCTGGGCACAGACAGGTTCATGGGTCCTGTCCCGGCTCCATGTCCTCTCCTCCCTCCCTCTGTCCATCTGCCTGTGACCCCCAGGATGGCGCAGCTTATCTCCACCTGTGACACCCTCCAGGAAGGGGATGGATAGCAGGGCAGGTGGACGAGGGGCAAGCTGGTACCCACCTGCTGCCTCTCTCTACCCGAGGATGGTGAACAGAGGAAGCCAGGCCCCCAAGAGTAGGCGGGAGGGACAAATGGCAATTGTTCCCATGGCCTACCCGCCCAGCGTGCCTGCTCACCCGCTGCCCGGTCCCCACTTGCCTCGGCCTTGCCAGCCCCTTCCCTGCCCCCTTGCCGGCCTGAGATGGCTGTCGCCATGGCAACCCTGCTCATTCAATCCGGGGATAATGAAGCCAATGTGTTTTCCATTTCCATGAGCTCAAGTGTGGAGCAGCATGGAGAGGGGGATTTTCCCTCTCGCCCCTCCTTTCTAGGCTGACC
This sequence comes from Petromus typicus, assembly GCA_004026965.1. Classification (NCBI taxonomy): domain Eukaryota; kingdom Metazoa; phylum Chordata; class Mammalia; order Rodentia; family Petromuridae; genus Petromus; species Petromus typicus. The sequence goes on from PVIR01005166.1 coordinate 21,131, forward strand.
AGAAGAGGGACAGACACCGCCTGGCAGGAAGGCATGGGACCTGGAGCCACCAAGCTGTCAGCCCACCATGGCAGGCATGTGGCCGGGCGATGCCGGCTCGAAGGGCAGGCCTCTCTGCCAGCACTCAGAGTAGGAGAGGTAGCCGGGGGCCATGAGCGTAAGTCAGGCTGTTAAGGCAGGTTAAAGGGCTGCATTTTGAGCTGAGTGATGCTGGGCTACCTTCTCCACTTTTATGGTCTCCCTTCAACAGAAGCAAGTTCACCAAAAGCTGAGTCCTGCCCAGGGACCCAGGGTCTTACAGGAGAGGTTTGCATTTTCTTATTCTAAAAATGAGGCCAGCAACTGTCACCTGTTGCTACTCGTAACAGTGTGTCTTTGAGTGACTGGCAGAGAGCTGGCACACAGTAGGTGTCTGATAAGGAGGCGCCTCCTTCCTCTTTATTTTCCTTGACCGCGGCACAGAGGCAACAGATGTTTGGGAATCTTCCTGTGTGAGTCAGCGGTCAGCTGGCCCTGACACCTCGCCTTCCTCCAGCCTCTGGCCCAGGACCTGCCCATTCCGCTGTGGGTGAAACCGAGGCTGGCAGGGTAGGCCTGGGTGGAGTGCAGGGGGCTCCTGTGGTCCAGACTTGGAGCTCCACGCCCATTGCTGCTGCCACTGCCACCTTCCTGGGCTCTTTCTGAAGGCAGGAAGCCCGGCACACAGGCACGGGAACCCTGGTCCCCCCACAATAATTCAATCACCCCGGGGCCGGTGGCCCTCTCTGGACTGGGCTGACGGATGAGACAGGAAGGAAAGGAAGCAGCAGGGGGAGGGCTGCGGGGAGGGCGGCTGCCGTGGAAAATCAGTGCAGGGCTTGAAGAATGAAGAAATAAACCTGCCAGGAGGGAGACAGCCTCAATCCGTCCTCCATAAAGCTGTCTTAGGGCCACCAAGGACGCCGATGATGGCTCCTCCGGTGACCCCTGCAGCTCCCGCACCCCGCCGGGCTCCAGCTCCACCTGGGGAAGACCCTAACAAGGAGTGGGCTGGGAGGCTATGGGTTAGAGGGGCAGGAGGAACACGGAGGGAGGTCGGGGCGCTGGACTGGACTCCCCAGCACTGCATGTCATCGGCCCTCAGCGCAGCTGTCTGTAGGTGACTCAAGGACCTGGGCCAGCAGGGCTCGTCACAGGCTGCCTGGATGCCACTTCAGAGGCCAGGGTCACACGGCAACTCTGAGCTCTTCAGTCCCAGGCACCAGGGTCCAGGCCAAACCACTGTCACCAGGACCTCCACTGCAGGTCGGGGTGTCTGCCCATAGTGTCCCTGACCGTGCCCATGCCTGTGCCCATCCCAGCTGGCCCAAGCCCAAGACAAGCACACTGTGCAGGGGATGCTGCCTGGCCCTTCCTTGGTCTCCACTGTGCCATTAAGAATCATGCTTGGAAGCCGCGCGTCGTGGCACACACCCATAATCCCAGCATTCAAGAGGCTAAGGCAGGAGGATTACTGCGAGTTCAGTGCCAGCCTGGAATACATAGCAAGACTTTATCTCAAAAAAGCAAGAAAAAAAAATTATTCCTGAAACCTGCTTGTGACCTAAGTCTGAAAGGGAAGGAAAAGGCACAAGAAAAGTGTGACCAGAAGGAAATAGCCAAAGGTCCCCAGGACGGCCTCTGGGTGGGATGATTACATCAATTTCACTTCTCATCTTTCACTTTCCTGCGACCTCCAGGCCGTCTACAACCAGCCCGTGTTAGTAGGGGAGAAAGGACATTATAAAGTTGAAAATCAATAAGTCACTTCCACTAATGCTGCTTGTGCCAGATTCCTCCATGATTAGGCCAAAGTCAAAGAACTCAGTGTCAAACTGGGTGGACACAGCGAGGCTGCCCTGCCTGCGCTCGCTCTGTGGCCTGCAGTGTCTTCGCTGGAGGGCAGGGGCCAGGTCCGTCCCCCAACTTTGCTGTGTAGCGTTGGCTGAGTACTGCACATCTCTGTGCGCTGTGTCCTCCCCCTGCCCTTCCCAGTCTCGGGGTGAGGGCTGAAGCTAAGGGCTGGCATCCTGGGAGAGAACCTGTAAGGTTTCATTAGTTAGGGAACAGGGCTTCTTGGGTCAGAGAGACAGTGTTGGTGCAGAGGGGCAGCTGAGGTATGGGGAAGTGGGGTGTTGGAGCCTGGCTGGGAGGTGGCAGGCTGCAAGGGGGCCAGCTTTCACCCCCTGTTTACAGTGGAAACACAGACTTGAAAAGGTTTCACTTTTCCACTGTTTTTGTGGCCAGTGCTGCGGGGAGCAGGGCTTCCCGAGCTGGAAGCCAGCTTTCCAAGGCCACACTGCGTCCAGCCCTGTGTTGGGCTCCAACAGGAAACATTGTGTTTCCAATTTACAGGTCTCTGCCAGGCGCTGCGCTCCACAGCCCCGACTGTGTGCAATTCCAGGCCCTGCTGCAGCTGGGAAGTTATGAGGGCCTTTGCACCCTGGAGCTTCAGCCCCGATAGCCAGGCAGTTTAGGCTTGGTTACTACTTAATGGACTCAAGACCTAGTCCCCATATTCCACACCCTTGCCTCCCCTTTACTAGATAGAAGGAGAAACTTGTGGCCCACAGACAGAAAAGCTTCCCAAGGCCACCAGAGTAATAGCAAGGAAAGAATGACCTCAACTCAGACTGGCAGATCTTTGAACAGGGCTCCTGGCAGAGACCATCCCACACCCACTGAAGACAGCGTTGACAGTGGACACTGCTGCACACTTACCACCGGCAAGGCACGAGGACATCACGGAAGTCACAGCACCGCTCACAGGGCCCAGGGCAGCAAATGGGCCTGAGGACTAAGAACCCTCTCTAGGGCAGTGTGGCCAGTGCCAGAGTCCCACAGAGGGACCTCGGCAGCACGTCCAGCTTGCCTGGGATGTCTTTGGCTCTGCTGCAGCTGCTGTTTTATCCTACCCTTCCCTGTCCTCACTATCAAGCTGCTCATGCCCAGGTAATTCCGGGAAATTCCCAGGAGACAGAGATGCTCATGCAGCAGGTGTGCATAGAATGTGTGGGTTGTGAGCCTGTGTGGACCACGCGAAGGCCTCTGGGAGTGGGGAGACCCTGAGGTCACCCCGCAGGGCCAGAGATGGGTGTGCGTGTGCACAAGGGGGTAAAGAGCAGGGAGGACACTCAGAGTGCACACTCCAAGAGAGCAAAGGTAAGAGGACGCCGACTGGGAAGTCAGGGCAAACCTGCTCCACGGCAGAGACAGAGACAGAGACAGGCCAGGGACAGAGAACCCCTGGGCAAGGCATTCTGTTCAGGAAGGGATGGAGGGGTAGGTGCCACAGAGCAGAGCCAGCACAGCAGAAGGTGGGCAAGGACTCACAAGACACAGAATACATCTTTTAAATACTTTAAACCCTGCCCAGCCTGGGCTTGGATTTTAAAGGCCAGACCTGGACCAGCTACAGAAGGGATTGTCAGCGTGAGCATCCTTCCCACCAGCACCTATCCGCCTGCTCAGCTCTGGATCTGACACAACGTGTAGCACGGAGAACCCAGGGAGAAATGGTGCCCAGTGTCTCCTCACAGACCCCAGCCTTCACTGGCTCCCCGCTGCCTGTCAAACAGAGGTGCAGTCCCAGGTGGGGCGGCCAGCCCGCTCCTCCTGCAAGCCCCTCTGCAGGCCAGATCTGACGCCCAGGGACTATGGTACCTGTGTCTTCACTCCATTGTCCTTTTCAGATCCACACAGCCTGGCCCCTCCCTGCAGGTACTGTGTGTTCTGGGCGGGCTCGAGGCTGACCCAGCTGGCTGGGCAGGCAGGTCCCCAAGGCCACCAACTCCTCCTGTGGAGAGCTTGGGCTGAATGCCCCAGGATCCCCACGAAATCTGGAGAGATAATACTGTACACCCAGCACTCTAGGCACCCAGGAGGAGCCCCTGGAAGGTCCAGGGTCCTGATGACTGGAGACCAGGTCCTCAGGAGAGAAAACTACCTGTTCTCCAAGTAGCCTCCCCTCATCTCCCTGCACGGCAGGGACTCTGACCCCATACTTCTCAGGCAGGAACCCTACACCTGGGCAGGTTGAGGGCTTGGCCTTGAAAGTCAGATGCAGCCAGGATCACTCTTCAGCTTCATTTTCCCGCAGCTTCGTGGCTGTGGCCCTTTTACTTAACTTCTCTGCTATTCTGTTCCCTCATTTTAAAAACAGACTTCTAGGGCTGGGGAGTTAGCTCAGTGGTTCTGCGCCTGTCTTGCAAGTGCAAGGACCCGGGTTTGATCCCCGGTAACCACTTACAATACTGGGTGTGGAGACTCATGCCCAGCAGCAACCAGTACCACATACCACAGTGCTGGGCGTGGTGGCTCATGCCTGTAATCCCAGCACTCGGGAGGCAGAGGCAGGAGGATTGCTGTGATGTGAGTTGGAGGCTGAGCTCAGGGCCAGCCTGAACCACAAACGAGATCCTGTCTCAAAAAAAATCCTAAAAATAAATAAATAAAAAATAAAAACAGACTTCTACGAAGACAGAATGAGATGATGCACATGAAGCAACTGGAGTGACTGCTACTGAACACAGCTACCACGGAGGCTTCCCAAACGCACTGTTGCAGAGGGAGGCACTGCCACCCAAGGCAGCCAACACAGAGACTGAGGGCAAGGGCTGGGCCTCTGAGCCGGGTCGGTGCCCTTGGTAAGTCACATACTATCTCTGCTGACTCAAGTCCATCCTTAAAATTATTCCTTCCCCAGAAGTCCCACCCCACCCCCAGAACAGCAAGTTGTCCTGGCACCGAGGTTGCCAGGCTGCCTTCTGGTCTTCTGGTCCTAACCTGCTGCTGTGGCCCCCAAGCCACTGCCGCCTCCCTGCCGAGAAGCTCCCCAACCCAGAGATCTCTCTCAGGGGGAGGCAAGGCCTGGCAGCCCAGCCCCAGGAGCCTGGATCAGCTCATTCTTGGAGCAAAGCATGCAGATTTGGGGGGAAAAATCATACTGTCCTGAGATTAAGCACTTTTAATTCCGGCCAAAACCTGGTCTGACTCACTGCCTCCTTCCTCCCTGGCTGGCCCGTGCTCATTACCATTTAAACACCTGAATTATCGCACTGCCCGGCACCAAAGCCTGGCAGATAATTTACTTCCGTTACAAAAGGCCCATGGGGGAGGGACCTATTCTCTAACAGCTGGCGGTCAGCTTTCTGGTGGGTGGGGCGGACACAGGCAGGGTCTGTGTGGAGATCGATAACAGGAGACTTCAAATGAGGTTTTGGTGAGTGTGTCCTCCTCCTCCTCTTTTGTGTCTGTAGAGATGCTCCCGGGGCTCTTGTGCAGACAATGAGGATTGACAGGCGACGCCCAAGGTGCACTGAAGTCTGAATCAGAGGCTGCTCTGCTACCCTGAGACCCCCAGTGTTCCACTGGGTCCCTCTGCCTCAGTTTCCTCATTCACAGAATGGACATGACTATGGTCCCCACCTCCAAAGGCACAGTTGTCCTGCAGGGGAAGGATGCCAATGCCGTTATTATCACTAGTAATATCCTAATCAACACCATCTCCAGATTCTGCAGCTCAGCTGGGCTCTGCCCCTCAGTGACAGATATGGTGGTCCTATCCCACCACCATAAGTGGCATCTCTGGATACACGCCCAACGCCTGGCAAACATATGCCTCTCAGAGACAGCCACCATTCTGCAGCTGGGCCGAGCATCTTCTCGCAGTGTGTCCTGTTCCACCAAGTACCACTGGGTCAGCAAGAAGGCAAGGTAGTGGCTCAGGAGGGCAGTTGGCCTCCCACCTGCCCTCGGCTCTGTCCCTGTACCCAAATCCTCGTGGGCTGTCTCCTTGTCCCAGTGCTCCCAGTCTGGGTTCTCAGTCACTCCACGATACACAAGTCTCCCCTTCAGTCAGTCAGCAGTTATGTGGTGCCTACGACACACTGTTTAAATGCCACAACACTCTCAGCACAGCCACTGAACAGGGATCTGCGATGCCCCGTGTGAGTCTGTGGTCGCCTACTCTGCCCACAACACTAATACAGACGCCAACCCCTGACCCACCCCTGAGTCTCTGAGTGTCAGTGGCTGTGATCCCCTTCTCCAGGAAGCCTTCACCGCCCCTCATTCCCGTGGCCTGCTCCTCCCTGGACCTCACCGCGTACCTGTTTCTGCACGTGCCTGCTCCATGAGCTCCCTGACGGCTCTCCCAAGAGCTCACCACACCACCCCCTCCCCACCCCCCGCCCAGGAGGCGCAGAGTACATACTGCTTGCTTTAGCAACTGCAGATACAGCGCACAGCCCTGCACAAAGGCTGGTGGGGGGCCCTACACCCTCAGGTGGTTGTGCCAGTGGGATGCCAGGGATGAGAGGTGCTGAGGGATGCTCCTCATCTCAGCGACAGCACCTCCCAGACCCTGAGCCAGGACATCATCCAGGTGGAGGTGAGGGCCCAGCACCAAATAATTCCTTGGCTCTATCCCTTCCTGGGACCCAGCTGCCTCACACACGTCTCATTAGGTCACATCCAGTTCTGTCACCCCCTTTACTGACTCTCTTGGGCCCTGCAAAGTGGAAATAGGCCGGGGGAATGCAGGTTCCATCCCACCTCTGGAGCACACATATTCCTAGACACTTTCCACGAGCCAAAGTGGGCTGTGGGTTTGAGCTGACAGTGCAAGTCAAAGAGAGGACTGGTGCTGGGGGGCAGGCAGGCCCTGAGCCCAGGGTTGAGGTGGTCCTGGCTTTCCCTGGGGCTGCAAAGCATGGTTTAGGCCAAAGTCTGGTGAGTGGCTATCCAGGTGGACCTCCCTGAGGACGTGAATATTGCAGAACAGCCCAGAGACCAGGCTGTGAGCTCAGGGGCACACAGTGCTCACCACAGCCTTCCCAGGAGGCCCGGCAAGGCTCAGTCCATGTCAGACCTCAGTTTCCCTACCTGTAACAAGAGTGCTCTGACAATGACATGGTCCCAAGACCCCTCTGAGGAGCCAGGCAGCTCCATCCATGCCCACTCCCTGCGTCTCCCTTGGGCAGCTCACCCAGGAGGCCTGGCACACGGTCAGGCTGTGCAACCACTTCTTCCATTTGGAAGTATCACCCCCCCCACTCTCACCTGAAGCTTCAAACAAGGACTAGTGAGTCCACTGTCCTAGGTAAGGCAGAGACCGGAACCCAGAGCTGGCTGGAGGCACAGGCCCACTACACCCTGCACTCTCTCACTTCACAGCTCAGCAGTGGCTGGTGAAGTCTCCAGCAAAGGATGTGTCCGAGCAGCCCCCAGCAGGGCCACAGCAGGCATGAGATGACCCCAGCACCTCTCCTGCAGCTGTGACAGGGCACGGATGAAGCTGCCTCAAGGATACAGGGACATACCCGGTATTACTTTCCACATACACAGAAAAATGTTCCAGACTGTGGATAGGCTCCAGTTCATTGAAGCCTTCCTGGCTCAATCCCCAGCCACCTGCAGCTGCTGGGGAAGAGGATCGGGGAGCTGGCAGGGTGTGGGGGGGCCATGACAAGAGCAGGGTGGGAGCCTGACTGGGAGCTGGGCTGGCGAGAGCTCACAGGGCCACTCCTGGGGGGTCAGTGTCTGAGTCTAGACTGTCACACTGACCAGAGAGTGGCCAGACAGGTAGTTAGGGGGAGCATGCCACAGAGATTATGAGGCACAGCCCTCAGGCTCAGAAAGAGTCCCCAAAGTTGCCACAGAGAAGTGGTAGAGGGTCCCAAGCAGCTAGGAGGCAAGATGTGCAGCCCATAAACCGGAACCAGGGAGGTTGAGAAGTACAGGACTGGAGGCGGATGTGAGAGGTGGGCTTCCCAGATCTCAGAGACCCTCAGCTCCCCGTTCTGTGTTAACCAGTCAGCTTTCCGGGGCTCTCAGCTTGCCTAACAATCAGGGTGGACACTCCGGTGGGGACCACGCTGATGTCAGTGCCTGGGGATGCAGCTGTCCTGAGCCTTCACAGAACTCACAGTCCAGTAGGACAGTTGCTTGGCTTGCAGCAGCAAGGGCAGGCCTGGGGTCCGAGGGGCCACAGAAGGAGACAGCAGGGCAGACTTCCTGGGCTGGATAGTCATTTCATGGAGCTCCTCTTGGTGGCAGTAGTTGTCCCCATGGAAGAAAAGGAGCCCAGGACCTGAGCCTTCCCAGATTCCCCACCACACTCCCTGGACAGAGGCAGACAAGAAGAGTGACCGGAAACGGAGGGAGCAGCCAAAGCAGCCGAGGGGGCTCCTGGGAACAAAGAGGGAAGTCTGCTCTGGAGGATGGAGACCCCGGAGGGGCCCGGGAGACAGCTCCCCTCTAGAGAACCCCAGGCTGGTGGGCAGGAGCAGCCCACCTCCAGGAGGGGACGCCTGTCTTCCCCTTCCTGCTCGTGAAGCTGCAGTTCCACACCTGGAAATTGAGTTCAGCGGGACCTGTTCTTTGGGGACTTCCACAGCTCAGACTGAGTCCTGGCTAGTAAGGGAGGGTATCCCGCTTTCCTAGGTGGCTCTCACCCTTGAGTCCCTGTCTCCACTGTGTGTCACTGTCGGGAAGCCAGGATTGGTCCCCATGGGGCGCTGTCTTGGTCTGAGGCTGTTTGCAGATAAGGTGGAGGCAGCTCCAGCTCACGGCAACCCCCCACCACCCGGGTAGAACCCTTACCTCCATTTGTCCCCTGGTTGTGTGAGCCCCTCCCACAGTCTTGCCCACCTCTGCCCATGCTGTGGGAGAGCGGTCCCGGGCCTCCACATAGAGCACATGCTCAGCAAGCTCTTCCCACAACACTGCCTTCCGTCAGCCTCAGTTTCCCTATCTGCAACGTGAGGAAGCTGAGCCTATACCAACTATTACACAGTGAGTGGGGCTGAGGAGCAGCAGATGTGACGATTCAGCGTGCGTGTCGAACATACCCGGTTTCCAAGACTCAGTGTGACAAGAAGACATGTAAAATGGTGATGTTTCCAAAAGATCATCATTTAGATATGTAACCAGTAAGAAGCAGCCATGGCCGCCCAAGTAGCACGGAAGACAGAGAAGAACAGGCGGGAAGGCTGAGTCAGGTGTCAAGGAGAGGCCTCCAGGGAGCGCCTGGGTGGATGCTGTGCCCTCTAATGTAGGAACCATAGCCTGGGGCAGTGTCGTGACATGGAGCACGTGGCAACAGGGGTGGCTTGTGGGGCAGTGAACGCTCGAGGTGGAGCAAGAGGTTGGTGGAGCTGCAGCCCAGGGCACAGGCAGAGGCTGGTGAGTGATGTGGCTGTGAAAGGGTCCCTGGCAAGATGGCCTGGCTGAGCTGGCCAGGTACATGGCGGGCACTGTGAGGATGATGGTGACTGGACCCCATGCAGGGGGACTGGCCTTTGGCAGCATCCATATCACTGAGATGCCCTAGCGCCCCCTCCTGGGCGCTCTCCCCTTGAGGCGAGGACAGAGTGTTTATTCATGAGCTCACCCTCCTCCCTGCAGGCCTCTGCTCCTGACACCTCACTTCTAATTATAGCAGGAATTTCATTAGCGCTGGGGGAGATGCCAGGTTTCCTGTCCCCACCTCTACCCCCGACTCTGGGCTGCGGGGCAGCCGTGGGTGGGGGGCCGAGCCTTCTGCTGGGTTGCAGTGCCAAGTGGCTGGGGTCCCTGGGGAGGGTGGTACCTGTCCCCACACCGAGCAGAGCCTCTGGGCAGCTTGCAGCGGGGGACACTGCCTGGACACCTCCAAGGGGCAGCAGGGCGTGAGCGAGAAGGTGTCTCTGACTGCTCAGCCCGGGATGACAGCAGGTACTGACATAAAGCAGGTACGCTGCGGGCAGCCTGGCAGGAGGGGGCCTGATGAGGCGTAGGGAGGCTGCTCAGGGGACATCGGGGACAGTGACCGAACAACTGGGAATAGGCGTGGTGGGGTCATTGCCACCGAGAGACAAAGACTAACTCTCTGACTGGGGCAGAGAGACGGAGAACACTGTCCACCCTGCAGGTGCCCAGAAATACACGCATGTGTACACACACACATGTGTACACACACACGTGTACACACACACACACGTGTACATGTCCACACTCATACCGAGTAGGACTGGCTGCTGGGAAGGGGATGCAGCACTCTGGGGCCTGGATACACCAATGCCACCCCTCAGAGGGTCCCTCATGGGCAGCAGGGCCGCCCTGGCCAGTGTGAGTGTGGGTTGTCTTGAGGGTCTCAATAGGAAGCTCCCTGTAGAGGGGTCTGGACACACCCACATCTGCCTGCCCCTCAGCTGCTCATGCATGGTCCCCCAGCCTCCCATCTCACCAAGCTGGCACACCCGACCCATGCCCCTGCTTCCTTTCCTCAAACTCAGGGCCTCCTCAGGCCCCCTCGGTAGCTGGGACACTGTGCTGGGCCTCTGGGCAGAGAACTAGGTAAATAGCACAGCCAGATGGGGGATAACCCCAGCACAATGGGCCTCAACCAGACAGCAAGGCCCCTGCACTCCACCTGCCTGGGAGCAGTGGTGCCAGGGCTCCCGCAGGGCTCCCTGCGACCTCAGGGAAGGGCTCGGAGAAGACAAGCTTCCCGTTAGCCCAGCTTCCACAGTGTTCATCTCAGAGAAACCCAGGGCTGTTCCAGGGCCCGGGCCAGTCTGTTGCCCAAGTTTCCCATGCAAACCCAACTCCAACTTGCATGCGTTCAGCAACAGTGAACTCATATCATGCAAGTGGCAGCTTTAAAGAAGAGAGAACAATCAGCCCCAACAGCTCAGCGTCTTGGCTGCAAACACCAAGGGGACAACGTGGGCAATGCTGCACCGTGGGCGCCAAGCTCCCCTAGCCAGCGTCCCCCAGACCACACTGTCCTTACCCCCGGCCCACTGCCCTGGCTGTCTGTAAACCACAGGCTATACCACTTTCTCCTCCAAGGACTGGTACCTGGGACACAGGAGAAGCATCTTGCTCAGTAAATATCCTTGCGGCGCAGTGTACCAGGCACCGGAATGTGACAACAAAGGGGCGATGGTTCAGTATGCTTTTCTAGTCTTCATCTGCCCTTTACCTATTTGACAGGAGGCAAAGCAGAGTCCAAGCAGAGGCAGTGGCTTCCCAGAGTCACCCAGGGTCAGGATGGTAGCCTCACACCGTGGCCCGCAGTGACCATCTGCCAGGCCCGGGAGGAAGGGTGACATCCCCTGCTCTGCCGTCCCCAGCCGGGCCGTTTCTAGGACACGGAGGTATTGATTACCACCTCTGGCTCAGAGCGGTTTCATTCCTTCCTCCACCGAGGCATTCTGTTCCTCACTTTTTTTAAAGGAATAAACTCGAAGCCGCTCTTATGATTAATTACCAGCTGCCGCATGCTCCAGCACTGGCAATTTCTGGAAAGGGAATGAATTACCTTGAAAAACATCCGAAAAGAGACCCCACCGTGAAGGAGAATTTCAAAGGTTACCTGACAATCGGCAGTGGGTTTCCCGAGCAGACTGGAATACGGGCTCGCTGCCAACCTTGGGGGCAACCTCTGGCTCCGGGGAGCGGCAGGCTCAGGGCCGAGCCAGGGACTGCCCTGTGGCCCTGTCCCTGGTCTCCGAAGCATTCTGGCTACACAGTTTTGAAGATCTCAGTTCAAATTCCCACTCACAGCTCAATGGATTTCTTTTTTTTTTTCTTTTTGAGACAGGGTCTCGCTTTATGGTTCAGGATGGCCCTGAGCTCAGCCTCAAACTGACATCGCAGCAATCCTCCTGCCTCTGCCTCCTGAGTGCTGGGATTACAGGCGTGAGCCACCATGCCTGGCACTGTGGTATGTGGTACTTATTGCTGCTGGGCATGAGTCTCCTCGCCCAGTATTGTATGTGGATACCGGGGATCGAACCCGGGCCCTTGCACTTGCAAGACAGGTGCCAGAACCACTGAGCTAAATCCTCAGCCCCGTCAATGGACTTCTTAGCCTCTAGAGAAAGCCCGGGCTGGCCTTGAACTCACAGGAATCTTCCTGCCTCAGCCTCCCAAGTGCTGGGATTACAGGTGCAGGCTATAATGTCCAGCAAGACATTGTACAATTAAGAAAGTATTCAAGAAGCTGGGATTGGTAGTTCATGCCAATAATCCCAGTGCCTGGGGAACTGAGGCAGGAAGACAGCAAATTCAAGACCAAGCTGGGCTACATAACAAGATTATGTCTCAAAAAAAAAAAAAATCCATAAAAATAAAACAAACTATTCAGGGTTTCTTGGGCACTATCAGTCACAAGAGCCCATCTGCAGGGGCATCACAACTGTCCTCAGTTTGAGACGACACTCTGGAGCAGGGAAGGAACTGGCCCAAAGGAGACACACACAGGGATTCTGGCAGCAGGGAGCAGACAGAGCCTGGCACGCAGGTCCCAGAGAGATGGCAGCTAAGCTCTGCCACCCCCTTGGGTGGCAGATATGCAAATCTGGGCTCTCCAGAGCAAAGCCTCTGCGCCAAGGGGCCCTGGGACACAGCGGCCTGGGTTGAATGTGTGTCTGTGTGAATCTTCTCCTCTATGGGTTGAGAGCCACACAGATTGTATCTGCCACACAACAAGGTATGTCCAACCCTCCAAGGCCACCCTGTGTTGAGACACTGGTGTCCAGGCCACGGGACACACGTGAGGTTCAGACTCAGGACTTGCTGGTCCCAGCCACTCAGGAGCTCACGTGGGACCCGGGTCCCCTGCTCAGGCCAGGGCCACTCCAGTTGGTGTGGTGGAGGGCCCACTGGGACATGGCAACATCCCCATGAGGTGGCAGTACCAATGCCTGAGTCAGGAGTCTAGCTACGCAGGCCCAAGGTCGGGCTGATGGCGCACACCTACCTCTGTGGTCTGTGCGTCACCAGTGTCCCTGGCGCCGGTCAGCAGCTCGTGCCCCTCACTCCAGCTCCATCCTCCTCCTACAAAGACAGTAGGGCCCAAGGTCAGGGGAGCTGGAGATGGCCACACAGGCCCAGCCCCAGCCGTCAAGTCCCTGGCCGCAGACTGTCCCTGAAGGGCAGTCACATATTCACTCAACACACACGATGAACCCCAGCACGGGGACAGGGTTCCTCAGCCTCACGGGGTCCCAGACGACGCTGAACAAAGGCAAAAAACAACCCAAGTGTAAACAACAGTAAACTAGACGTGACACCCAAGAGAAAGAACGGAAGTGACTCTGAAGGCTGAGGCGGGGTGAGTCCAACAGGGTGCGGGGACAGCATCCCAGGAGGCAGAATAGAGCAGATGGAGTCCAAGCAGGTGGAGGAAAGCCTGGCCCAGGGCAGGTTTGAGACTGGATGTGGGGGAGGCTCCCAGGGGGTCCGTGGGGGCCCGGCATGGAGGGAGGGGCAGCTGAAGGCTTCCATGACCCAAGTCCCAGTTTGGGATGACGGGCACAGCTGCTGAGGGAGGGGCGGGAGGGGCAGGGAGACCAGGGAGGCTGCTCCGGGCTCCAGGCAGGACAGAGAGGCTGCGGGCAGAAGCAGCAGGAGCGCATTAGAGCTGGTGAGAGGGAGGCCAAGCCTCATAGCTGCAGAGATGGGCTGCTATCTCCAGGCTTTATACCCGTCAAGGCTGCAGAAGGCGTGGACCAGTCTCCGTACCATGCAGGAGGCCACGTGCCCAGGGAGACCAGGGTCCAATGAGGCCTAGTGTCTGGCATCATCGATGACGAGGATGTGGTTCAGAGCCTGCTTCACGCTCTTCTACAGCATGAGGATGGGACAGGGCTCTTAAACCTCCCTTTGCCTCAGTTTGCCAGTTGGGGCAGAAATTACCTTACAGGGATCAATGTCCCTACCAGCCACCAGGAGAGGTGATAAGCTCACCTCTTACCTCTTGGGTGCTGGCAGCCTCCAAATGCTGCCGTCTTGAACATACAGAGCCCTGAGGCTCAATGCCCCCAACTCCTCCTTTCACAGAGAGGGGAGGCCCAGACAAGAGGTCACACACCTCCCCTTAGCAGAGGCCCAGACAGAGGCCACACACCGCGTCACAGGCCGGAGAGGGCTGGAGTGGCCTCTTCAAAGAAAAGAAATGGCCACAATCTACACATGACGGTTCTCCGGCTTCCTAAGATCACACATCTAGGAGTGGAGATGAAGAAGCCACCGGCCCCGAGGCTGCATGGCCCAGGGGCTGCCCAGCAGAGGGAGACTCAGGAGTGGGCCTGGGTTGTGACAGAGGCCACAGGGTGCACCCCGCCCACCCCAGAACTCCCCTAAAGCTCGCAGCCTGTGTGGCTTGGCCACCGGGCCAGATGGGGAGCAGGCACAGACACATGTCCCAGGATGGCCCTGGCCTGGGCTTGCCACCGGGCCAGATGGGGAGCAGGCACAGACACATGTCCCAGGATGGCCCTGGCCTGGGCTTGCAGCGGTAAACATGGCAGGGGGCAGTGCACAGCTATAGATGCTGCAGCCCCTGGGGCAGGCAGGTCAGGGGAGAGGCCTTTAGAAGTAGGGACTTTGTAGGACCAAGATGGTTCCCCCAACCACACGTGCTATCCTGCCCAAGTCTCTGGGATCTTCGAGGAGGAACAGGGTGTGGGTGTAGTGGGGGCACCGGGTCTGGTCCACAGACTGGGCCGGGCAGAGTGGAGCCGAGTCACTGCGGTGTCGTTTCCTGACCTGAGGGAGTCACACAGCCTCCTTGCCTGTCTCCTTTCTGACAGGGTTGATTTTCATCCCAGGCTGACGGGGTGATACTGCACTTTGGCCAGGGCACAGGGCTAACCAGGGAAGGGTCACATGGCTGGCTGGCTACTCTGCTGGACACAACAGGGATACCCGAGTCCACCCAGCACGTGTGCACATATGTACCCTGTGCCCAGGGCAGCAGGAACAGGTGTCCAAGCAAGAGAGCTCGGCAGACAGGGACTCTAAGCTCAAGGTCACACCACAGCCACACAGAGTGGACCAGAATCAGCATCACGTGAGCAGCACCCCAGTGCCCGCTGCACCTGCAGAGCCAACCTGGACCAGCTCAGGCCGCGCCGCACCGGATTGGGTAGGCGCTTCTCCCCCCTTTCCGAAGGGGCCAACGGGCAACAGATCTGGCCCAGCCCTCCCCACGCTCTCTGGGGGAAGGGGCTTCCTAACTTGGAGACCCACTGGGCAGGTGTCCCCTGACATGACCTTCGGGGATAGGCCCATCAGGAGCGAGGCAAATATTTACCCCTGATGGTTATCCAGACCTTGTCCACAGGCGCCGCCCACTGCCTGCATTCCTGGAATACACGTCCCCTGACCTCACTGGGGCCCTGGCTGGGACCCACCGGGAGGAGCCTGGCTGCGGCCACTCACTGCCCAGGGGAGCCACAGGTGCCCTGGGGGTGGCAGGTGGGGTAGAGGAACTAGGCAAGCCGGGCCATGGCACAGGATAAGGTTGTCCCTGGGTGGCACAGGCTGTGGTAATGCCATCTCAGCCTGGGTTTGTCAGGGGTCCTGTCCCTAGCGCTGTGCCTCTGACACCGGCTACTGAGCAGAGAGAGAGAGCGAGGGACTTGGCCTGCTCCTGCTAGCCAGCCACACCTGGCATCTCTTAGGCTCACTCCATCCTGGACAGATCCTGTTCCCAGGGAGCCTGGCGGACAAGACTCTGCCCCACAGGCCACAGTGAGACTCCAACCATGTCAGCGGTCTGCAGTCCCCTCTGCTCTCCGAGGAGCCATGTTTACTCTTTAGCACCGGAAAGCCCGCCTCCCTCATGCTGCCTTCCGGGACACTTGCACAGGTGGTTGTCCTCCCTCCACAACATTCTGATTGTGTTTCCTTCCTTCTCGAGTAGTTAAAACGAGGTACCAGCTTTATGTCTTCAATCCCAGGAGCCACTGGCCGCCCTCCTCTAGACACGGCAGACTGCAGCTCTGAGCCTGGGCAGCCCCAGCACTCAGCGGCGGAGTGGACATCCGCTGTATTTCATCCCCAAGAGCAGTGATGACAGCCAGCCTCAAGGAGCAGATAAGACAGACACAACGCTTGCCAGGAGTGCATGCTTATAATCTCAGTTCTCTGGGAGGCTGAGGCAGGAGGACTACAAATTTGAGCCCATCCTGGGCAATTTAGGGAGAACATATCTTAGAAGAAAAAAGCTAAGGATATAACTCAGGATGAAAACTCTGGGTTCAGTCTCTCATACCACACACAAAAAGAACGGAGGAAGGGAGGGAGGAAGGAAGGGAGGGAGAGAGGAAGGAGGAATAGAAAAGATTTGGCAAACTGGCAGTCCAGGGTCCTGGGAACTCTGGGCAGGGCTGCCTGAGTCACGAGGCACCCTTGGGTATGGAGGCCCGGTGGTCCCCACTTCCTCCGCCAGCAGCCCGCCAGCCCTGCCCTGTAGCACCACAGGCCCTGCCTGATTCCCTGACTTCCTTTCTCCCGCTGGAAGCATGGGAAGGGGCTGGGGAGTGGCGGTGCACGCAGGGGAGGGTTGGGGTAGCAGGTTAGGATCAGGGGGAGGTGACAGGTCCAGGGGTGAGCAGGCCCTGAGTTCAGGTCACCACCAATCCTGCCAACACCTGCTGTTGGCCCTTGCAGAGCTTCCTGTACACGATGTTCCCATGGCCAGCAACACCCTGTACAAACCTGGAGCTCTGTGTTCGCACCACTAGTCTCAGAGGTGTCTGGGCAGGTGAGGGCTCTCAGGACTACACGCCCAACATCTCTGACACCTGGCTGTCTCCGTATGATGGGAACTATAAACTGACTCCTGGTGATCTTCATTCACTTCCACCTCGGCCCCGAGGACTCAACTCGGGTCATCACACTGAGTGACATCCTCAACCCCTTTATACATTTTTTACTTTGAAGAGTGAGGGATTTAGCTCAAGTGGTACTATGCCTACCTTGGAAGCAGAAGGGCTTGAATCTGACCCTCCATACCGCAAAAAAATGAAAAATAAATACATTTTAAATTTTGAGACAGGGTTTCACTAAAGTTGCCCGTGGCTGACTAGAATTTGTGATCCCTCCTGCCTCAGCCCCCTAGAATGCTGGGACTCCAGGTGTGTACTACCATCCTGGGCTTCGTTTCTTTTCTCTTTCTTTCTTTCTTTTTTTTTTTTTTAAGGTTTTTTGAGACAGAGTCTCACTTTGTAGTTCAGGCTGGCCCTGAGCTCAGCCTCCAACTCACATCACAGCAATCCTCCTGCCTCTGCCTCCCAAGTGCTGGGATTACAGGCGTGAGCCACCATGCCCGGCACTGTGGTATGTGGTACTGGTTGCTGCTGGGGTGAGTCTCCACACCCAGTATGGTATGTGGTTACCGGGGAATCGAACCCGGGCCCTTGTGCTTCCAAGACAGGCACTGGAACCACTGAGCTAACTCCCCGGCCCATGAGCTTCGTTTGTTTTAGCAACTAATGACTATGTCTACTGCTGCTAGTGGAGAAAGATGAGGACAGGTTAGCAAAATCCAGTATGCCAGTCTGTAGTCTCCTAGGTGTCCTGGGGTGGGGAAGACAGATGGATGGACAATCTCAGGGGATACAGTGGGGAGGTGTGTGCACTCCGTGAACAGAAGCACTTGTGCCCACTGGTAGGGGCCCATGTGAAACCAACCATGCCCTGTCCAGCCCAGATTTGCCATGTGTTCAAGGTCATCCTGGAGGACCATCTCCTACAGGGGATCTGGCCAGGGCGAGAAAGTCCTCGCTCAGTCTCTGAGTGCCGTCCAGGCCCCCAGGGATGATGTTCATGCATCCCATGTCTCCACCATGCTCTGACCCTGGTACACGTGCCCCCTGCCCACCTGCCACAGTGTCTGGGTGTGAGGTTTGTACAGAGGCAAGGAGACTAGAAAGAAGAAGAGACTCAAGGCCTGTGGCCCTGACACAAGCGCCACACACCCTAGGTCATCCCACCCCTGCCTGCCCAGGTCATCAGGTCCTGTTGGGTGATCACAGCCTCCTCTTCCCAAGGTCAAGGCCTTGCTCAGAGGGGCATCTCGCTTGGGTGATCAACTCAGGGTTCCTGGTGCCCACAGGATACCCACCACCCCCAATGCCAATAATCCAAATGCAAGTCTGGTCTCTTTGCTCTGTTCACAGACTGGCTCCACCCATACTGGTTAGCTCCACCCACTGCTCACAGTGTCCACCCATCTCAGAGGTCCTTCCTTCTCCCAATCTCCTGCAGTATAAACGGGGCCTATGTTTGGCTCAGTGGTTTCAGCATCTACCTGGCAAGTGCAAAGTCCTGAGTTTGATTTCTGGTATGACATACCACAATGCCAGGTGTAGTGACTCACGTCTGTACTCCCAGTACTTGGGAGGCAGAGGCAGGAGGACTGCTGAGAGTTCAAGGCTGGCCTGGGCTACATAGTGAGTTCAGGGTCAGCCTGAACTACAAAGTGAGATCTTGTCTCAAAAAAATAAAAATAAAAATAATAAAATAAATAACAAGGGCCTAGCACAGGCTCTCAGAAAAGCCTCTGGCAGTCCTAAGGGAGCCACCACCCTTCAGAGGACAGGACACAGCCCAGGGGGGACAGCTGAGGCCCACGGCCAGCCAGTGTACACTCAGATCATTGCTACTCCTGGAGACAGGATGAGAAGGGGCCAACTGTGGCCCGCAAGCAAGACACTGGCCCCCTAGGGGCTACTCGCCTCCTCTGAGCCAGCCTGTCTCAGACCTTGGTTAACTGACGTCACAGTCCAAGAACATGCAGAAAGGTCACAAGGCTGAAGGGCATGGGCTCCACTGGGGCATCACAAGTGGGCCCAGCACAGCGTGTTCCCAGTGACCCTTCCTGGGCCAGAGGCCAGCCCCTCGCATCACGTTCCCCAATCAGGCATCCTCCGGGACTCTGGCCACATGTGGGCCCAGCCAGTTTGAAGCAGTGGCTGAGCCCCAGAAGCACGAATGTTGGACAAAGGACAGCACTGTTCTTGTGGAGGGTGGTGGCAGCTCTGAGCACCGGCTCTAACGTCACCCAGGCTTGGATAGAATCCCAGCCCTACTGCTCACAAACCAAGTGGCCTTAGCCAAGTCCCTGTGCTGCTCCCTGCCTCAGTTTCCCCAATGGGGTAGAGTGAACGGAGAAGGTCTTAGGAGGTGACAAGAGTGTGGCCCAGGACCGGTCCTCGGGAAGGCCAGGAGTCAGAAGCTCTTGCTATTTATTGAGCCATCAGCTCCCACTCCAGGGGCGGCCAGGGGACTGTGGAAGTGGGGGCCTTCACATTCCTTCCGTGGCCCACTTTCGCGGCTGAGGAAGTCAGTCTTCCCACCGGAATCTCTGGAGGCTGGAACTCAAGACCTGCTCTAGTCTCGCCATCTCCCTGGCTTCCCAAGCCTTCAAACGTCCTTCTCTCCCTGTGCCAGGGAGGAGGAGCAATGTCTGCCGGGTTGCTGGGAGGATTCTCCGAGGTGATGGGCCGCGACGCAAGTCCCTCACCAGTTCTGGGCTCACCGGGCTCCAGGCAGCCTGGGCTTGGCCCAGATGCAGCAGGAGCTTCCTAGCTGAGGCCTTCAGGGGAGGCCTATGAGCTCCTTCTCTCTCAAATGTGCGGTCTCCCTGTTTTATCAAGAAGAGGGGTGTAATGGTTTATACCTAGACGTCCCCTGCAGAGCTTGTTGTGCTCCCAGACAGGGCTTCTGAAAGTATCTGAATTATGAGGTGCTATAGCTTAGTGCAGTTGGGAAGTGGGGTCTGGGAAGAAGAGGTGTCTCTGGGAGCGTGGCCATGAGAGGAGACATTGCCTCCGCCTTCCTTGCTTTACTCTGCTTCCTGCCTGGGAGGCAGGCGAGCAGCTTTCCTCCGCCAGCCCCTTCCTGTCTTGGAATAAGTCAACCACGGACTAAAAAGCATGAGCCAAGACAACCTCTCCTTTAAGTTGGGGGTGTCTGTATTTTGTCCCAGCGATGAGGGGAGTAACAAAGACAAAGGCTCTCTCAGTCCGGCCTCTTGGCTGGGTCCTCAGGGCAGTGACGCCTTCACTGGCCTATTTATCCTTGGGACAGAGAAACTGGCCATCTGGGCCTAGCAGGGCCTGAAAGGAGGAGCCAGGGCCAGCAGGTACAGGACTGCTGTGGTCTGAATGTGTCCCTCAAAGAGCATCTGTTGGAAACTTGACCCTCAAATTCATGTCGATGGCGTTTGGAGATGGGGCCTTTGGGAGGTAACTAGGATGAGATGGAGTCATAAAGGTGGGATCAGCAAGCGGCAGCAGTGGCTTTCTCAAGGGAACAGGCCTGTGCTGGCAACCTTGTCTTGCCTGGCCTTCTGATACCCTCTGCCACCTCAGGGTCCAGCAGGAGACCCTCTCCAATCTCAGGCCAGTGCCAGGCCCCTGAACCTCACAGCCTCCAACATTATGGCCAAATAAACTTCTATACTTCACAAATTATTCCGTCTCAGTTACTTTGTTATAGCAACAGAAAACATACTTAGAAAGACCATGGCAGGCACAGCACCATCTATTTGCAGCAAAGATCGAGTCTGCTGACAGTTACACACCACTCACCATGCCCGTCACAGGCTGGTTTTACTAGACACTGTTTACGGACATGACCACACGACCCCAAAACAATCCTTCTAAGTGGGCAACATCATCTTCATTTCACAAGTGAGGAAATGGAGGCGCAGAAACACAAAGTCACTGCCCAGGTGAGGAAGGGGCAGGGCTGGGCTCCAGAACCCATGTGCTGTCTTCCCGGAGGCCTTGGGAAGGGTAACAGGGGCCTGGACCAGAGCCTCTTGGCTTGGCCACAGGTGCTGCCCGGGGGTCTGACTTCTGTGAGCTGAGGTGGACCGTCGCAGAAGGGCACAACTTGAGGTAGGCACGCCTAGCACGTGGAGCTGAGCCCCCTGCTTATCTGTCCCAGGTTTGAGCTCTTGGAAGCACAGCCCCATCCTCCCAGTAAAGCGGCCCTTGGGATAGATGAGCAGACGCTGGGGAGGCCGGTGCGGCACACAGTTGGATGACACAGGCCGGCCGCGCCTGACTCACCACCACCATCCTGTGACTCCACCTCATGCCGGCACCCCCACCCTGGCCTGCACCCTCGGCCTACTGCAGCTTCCACAGTCTCCTCCTGCCAGGACCAGAAAGCCACAGAGGGAGGAAGGAGCTGTGGGCCCCACCCAAGCTGAGGGACATGGGGACACCCAGAGGAAGAGGCGAGGGGCACAGTGCCAGCTCTGCCCATGCTCCACCTCCTGCCCTGGACAGGCATCCCAGGGTCTAAGTGTGTCCCCACAAGTCCTAGCCCACTCTGGAACTGAGGCCAGCCCGGCCCAGCTTCCCAACCCTTGATTCCCTGACTCAGGCCCCACCTCCTGCCAGCTCCTCTGTGGATGTCATCACTCCAATGGCTCCACTGCCCGGACCGTCACCTTTCCCTGCCTGTGCCTCAACCTTCCTGTCCCTACACCGTCACCCACATGGGTCCTGCAGCTCACAAGGTCCTCATGACCTGACAAAAAGAGAAGCATCTCAGTCGTGGACTCCCTAATCCCAGACCATGCCCCACCCAGCACCCCTGGGGCGCCCCTCCTGCCCTGGGCCCAGGTCAGGGTCTCTGTCAGGGAGGAGTTGGACCACTAGCATGTGTGGGGTGAGGAGGGTGTGGGCCCAAACTCCTGCCAACAGGAGGTCTAGGAGGGTCGGGCAGGTCAGGGGCAGGGCAGCGCATGGCCAGAGGTCGGGTTTCCTTTCTCAAGAGGGCATGGTTCCTGGCGGCAGCTCCCACAAGACTAGGAGCAGGGCCAGCCTCGGGAAGCCTGGGGTGGGACGGAGGTGGTGCCGGGCGGGGTTTCCTGCTGGGGGGGGGGCGACAGCCCTTGGATAGCCCGGTGACCTGTGTGGTGTGGCCCTGGGGATGTGCCAGGTTGGATTTTTGCCTCATCCTTGACCCAAACCCACTCCCTAACCAGCCAGCTTCCTGTCTTAGGAACCTTACCAGGCCCAGGGGAGAGGGAGGGCCTGTGAGGCCTCTGCAGAAACCGGTGCTCACCATGGGCAGGAGCTGTCAGGAGAGCCCAGTGTGCCCGGTGGCCTCTGGGCCTCCCAGCATTTGGTCTACAGGACAAGGCCTTGGTGAAGGTGCCACTGGGCTTCTTCCATCAGTACATAATGAGACAGAGCTGGGAGGCCTCCCATCTTCGGGTTCCCCCACCCTGGGCAGTGCCACCCCAAGACCAGGATGTGGAGAAGGGTGAAGTAAGTGTCTACCTTGCCAGCAGTGCAGCCCTCAGCCCTATCCCAGACCACGTGATACCCTGGAAGAAAACCCTTTACCCACCTCAGCCTGGCATATCTGAACATTCACAGTGTCACAGGCTTGGGTGACCGAGGGCCCAGCGTGTGGCCTCAGGAGCTGGGCATGCACCTATCATTGGCTGTGGGTACAAGAAGAGTGAAGAGGTTGTTGGCCTGACCAGCAAGGGAGGACAGGCCCTCAGCCCCTTTCCTATCCTTCATGGCTGCTCCCATAGGGCACAGGCTACGGGAGGCAGCCACCTGGGTCTCCATCAGCACTCCATCTGGAGGCAAGCAGGCCACAGCAAGGTAAGCTCTGGCTGGACTGGGGCCACCACACACATCAGCCCTTTCTGCTTAGGCAGAGAAGGATCAAAGATGGGGGCTGGGCCACCCTTGGAGGACTCAGGGATAGGGTAGAGCTGAGAGCCAGGAATCTGTGCCCGATGATCTCCCAGGAAGCCAAACCACACGGGAACTCTTAGGTGGGGCTCTTGACAGAGGGCAGGTGAGCAAGATGCAAGTTAGACTTCAGCCGCATGACCAGGTTGCAGGGTCTCTCACCAAAAAGACCAGGCCACCCAACAGGACAGAGTGGGTTCGACAGGTTTTGGGAAGCAGGTGCTTCACACGTATCTGCAGAGTTAGCCAGGGCTGGCTGGGCACGTAGAGGACTGCCTTCTCAGCCCACGCCGGGCACAGCTGACGGTGGCTGCGTTCACGGTGCCTATGTCTGGGTATGATGCTGCCTTTCAGGCTCCTCCTGGCCAGAAGATGCCATTCTGTCCTGAGGATCATTCTGCAATCAACCCTATGACCTATTCTTGGCAAATGGAGCAGGGAAGGTTAGAGACCCAGGGAAGACAGAAGACAGAGCATACTGTCCCCCAGCCAGGCGCGCACACCTGGGTGACCCCTCTCTGGCAACATACACACATACACACACACACACGCACACACACACACATACACACACACACACAGCCCCTCACTGCAGGTTAGGTGGGTGTAGGCCTGGCTGTTCTTCACCCAAAAGTGCACCCTTTCCAAATGCTTGCTTTCCACTTCTGGCATGCACCAGGGCCAGGCTGGAGAGGAAGCAGCGGGGCGGGAGAGGGGCGCTTGCACCAGCCCAGCTGCCTCTGCCTGGTGTTTTCCTTCTGCCCTCTCCACCCAAAGGGCAGATGTGGGCAAACAGTGGGGCCAGCCACTCCCAGACGACAAGGAGAACTCAGAGCCCTGGGCTAGACTGGGAGAGGCAGGGCTCAGAGAGGTACCAGCTGTCAGCGAGCTGCACCCGGGAGCTGGCTGAAGCTGGATTCCATGGCACGTGGCCCTGGGGGCACGGAGGGGATGCAGAAGTGGTGATGCGACGGTATCCAGTCCTGCCTTGCAGGTGCACTCTGCCTTCGGTCTCTGCTTGGGGAAGGTCTGTGCGCAGGGGCCTTGCGCTCCTGAAGGGCAGGAGTCCTGCCTCAGGCCCAGAAGCCCACTGCTCAGGAAGCCACCGCAATGAAGGTGTGGACACAAGTTCTGAAGTAGAAGCCTCCTACAGCCCAGCATCGCAGTCCCCTCCTGAAGCCCTCCCACAGTGCCAATCCAGTTCCCACTGGAGGTCACAGGCACATGTGTGAACTAAACACAAGGCACCCACTTGTTAGAGGTGGAAGAGAGATCCCAACCCACAGGATCCAGCTCTGGGCACCAGGCCTTTCCCTAGGACCCAACCCCACCTCGAAGGAGCCAAGCCAGGCCCAGCTTCCGCGGAGCTCCAGAGCTTCCCAATGCCAGGCCTGGAACCCCAGCCAGCCCACTTTGTCCTCCGTGCTTGGGTGGGCAGCTTTGCGTGGCTCCAGGATGGAAGAGGGGGAAACATGGGTGTGGAGGTCAGGGAAGAAGAAGACTCCAGGAGGCAGGTGGACCCCAAGATGGGATGGTGAAGGGCAAGGAGACCCCAGACGGGGCAGAGACTCAGAAGGAGAGGAACAGCCTGGGGAGACCGGAGGAGGAAGGCAGAGAGGATGGCGGGAAAGGGCTTTGGGGAAGGACAGGGAGCAAAAGGGGATATGCTGAGTAGAGCAAAACAGGCGAAAGGAAGACAGGAAGGAAGAAATGGAGGACGGACCGGAGGCGGGACAGAGGCAAACAGGAGGTCACGGAGGGAAGCAGAGACCTTGGAAAACCGGGAGAGACAGAGAAAGCAAGGCCGCCCACCGCACATTAAATACCTAACAGGAGATGACAAATCAAATGGGAATTACTGCGGTAAAAACATAATTAGAAACTTGATTGAAGTTAAACAGAATTTACATAACACTGCAAATTAACTTTACACGGAAACTATTCACTGGGAAGGCATGAAAAGGCATTTCATTAGTAATCTATATTTAAACAATAGGCACAAAGGAGCCCTCTGATGAGGAACTCTGTGCCTCCCATCAGAGCGGTGCCAGTGGCTGTGGAGGACCAGGGGCCATGGGTGCTCCTGGCGGAAGTGGGCAGGGGCGAGGGTGGACAGAAACGGGACAGACGGGAGCCACTTGCTGTGTGACCTCGGGCTGGTGTCAGACCTCCTCTGGGCTTGTTCCCTCACTTTCAAAGATGAGGATGTTGGAGGGGTGGTTCGTGTGTCTGGTGGTCTCAGGACAGCCTGTGTCATGGAACAGGCAGGCATGGTAAGCTCATCGGCTTTGGAGTCCGTGGCCCAGTTTAAAGGCCCTCCCAGTCACAACAGCTGTGGTCTCACACACGCTCTGTCCTCTCTGGCCCTGATTTGCCCATCTAATCAGTGGGGATGTATCCAGCTCACCTCGACATCACTAGGGCAGAGAGGCTTGCAAAAAAAAAAAACAGCCTAAAGGCCTGGGGTTACTGTCTCATCCACCTGGCAGGCAAATTACATTACTCACAACTATCACAGCCACACAAGCCCTGTGCCATCTATAGAGCTTTTCCTGCCTCTTCTGGTCCCCACAGCAGAGCCAGAGGGAATCTCCCCTCACTTTGTCCCAAGGGAACAGGTCCCCAAGCCCCATCTAGCTGCACCGATTCCCAGCCTGGAGCTGTGTTGTTGGCCAGCATGAGCTTCTAAGGTCAGGCTGCAGGTCCCCTGGCCTGGATGCATGACCTCCCAGCACCTGTGTTCTCTAGTTCCTTTCAGCCACCTGCTCCTCTCTGCACTTTCCTGGTGGACCCAGCATGGCCATTCTCTCTGCTGGGCACCTGTGGCACTCATGACTGCACTGGAGGTCACTGGCTCGGGACCTGTTCCCACCACCCCAACTCAACTGCCAGCTCTTAGACGGAAGGGACTCTGTTGCCTCCTTGGCACATGACACCCTGAGCCCTGTGTAGGCTCCCAGCACCCTCCTGCTGCAGGCAGAGAGGCCAGACCCACTTCCAAGTATCATGGGTATGTCCACGAGCAAGTGAGGGGACGGACCATAGCGTCTACACTGCCCTGTCCCAGCCCAGAGGGGACATTGCTGCATTGCTGTGAGACAGTGACTGAGAGATGGAGATGAAGACAAGGAAGAGACAGATGTTGAAACAGAAACACACATACAGCTCCAAACATGAGCTGGCCAGGACACATTCACCTGCAATAGAAGATGGCACGGTGTTTGGGTAGGTGCCGCCCCCTCAGTGGGCAGTGACTGAGCCCGGGGCTTCCAGATAAGAGCTCATGTAAGGGATGGGTCCAACAGCCAGAACCCCAGAGGGGTACAGAAGCTCCCCAAAAGGTAGTGCAAAAGTGGACAAGCATATGGGGTATACTGGTCCACATCTGTAATTGTCGCTCTTGGAAGGCTGAGACAGGGGGACTGTTATGATTTCAAGGCCAATCTATGCTATAGTTAATGCTGCCAAGGCCAGCATTAACTTTACAGTGAGAACCTGTCTCAAAATAAATAAAATTGGACAGAATCAGAGCAAGAGGCTTAGACACTTGTAGGCCACGGCACTTGGGGCGCAGGGCTGGGGAGAAAGAGGCCCTGGTCTCTCTGCTACTCCACCTATGAGCCGGTTAGTGAGGCTGGTGCTCCCCCTGCCTGCAGCGCCTGTCCTGTTGCCCATGCAGACTGTGCTCCCTGCTGGCTTTCTCCTGTGCCCTCTCCCCAAGGGCTGTGACTCAGGTGCCCTGCTACCTTGGTCCAAACCGATGCCACCGCCCCCTGCACTGCATACAGTAATCTCACACCCCACGCCGCTGCTGCCTACGTGGTAGGTCCCCACAGCGTCTGATCTCCCTGGCTCCCCTTCCTGAGCCTCAGCCACAGAGCCTTCTGCTCTGTCCCTGACCGCCAAGGACACCTCTTCTCCCTCGCTGGTGGCTGGAAACACTCAGACCCTTGTCTGTCAGAGGTCCCCTTGACGGCCCCATCTGACAGCACCTCGCCCCATCTGGTTGATTCTGTCCCCTTCCTTGGCTTCCTCTCTTCTTTTAAAGCTTAGCTCAAGGCAGGCATGGTGTAATCCCAACTGCTCAGAAGCCCGAGGCAGGAGAATCACAGGTTTGAGGATAATCTGGACCATTTAGCAAGACCCTGTCTCAAAATAAAAAATGAAAAGGACAAAAAGCACTGGAGAAGCATACCTGGCTTTGATCCCCAGTACTGCACCCCCCCCCCACAAAGCCCCACAATAATTTAGCCTCATTTGACATATGACAAGTTCTCTGTTGAGGTATTTAGCACCCGTGTCTCATCATGAGAAGAAGTACCCTGAGGTAGAGTCTTGCCCGTTTCATTCCCTGTTGCATTCATGCCTGTTTCATTTCCTGTTGCATCTCCCAGACATCAGAAGAAGAAAGGAGTGTGGCACACATTCGTCCTGAGTGCCCGCCAACAGAATCAGCTTGGGACCCTTCCTTGCCCATCCCCATGCTCTCATGTCGTCACCACACAGCCAAGCACAGCCCCATGGGAGGGACAGTGTCCCCTCAGGGCAGGGCTGATCTGCTGTCTTCAAAACGGTCAGTGCAAGTCATGCCTGGTGCAGGAGTCAGGGAGTGGGAGGAAAGGAACTAAGAACGGGGGGCAGTTGGGTAGGTGGAAAGATACAGGGACGACGGACGGATGGAGAGACTGGCAGATGGACAGGGCGCTGTGTCAATGGAAAAACAGGCAGACAGCATGTGGGTAGATACATGCATCTGTGAGCAGGTGGGTGAGGGCCGGGTGGGGGGTGGCTGTCCCACCATAGGCACTCATTCAGGATGGCTTGAGTTCAGGAGCAGGACTTCTCTGGGCAAGAGGGGTCAGACCAGTGTTGTGTGGTAAACAGGAATTTAGTTCAGTGGCCCTGCGCCTGCCTCGCAAGCACAAGGTCCTGAGTTTGATCCCCAGTACCAAAAAAGAAAAAGAAAAATGAAAGTGTCAATGTGGATACAGCCAACACAGTAGAGCCAACAGTGGCCAGAGCTTGCTCCGAGGCCCCTGGCAACCCAGCAGCTTCTGTACCTGTGGCTCCTGGCCTGAACACACAGATAACTCTTGCTTAGGGCCATAGGGAGGTGGCACAAAGGAGACCACACTCGCAGTGCAGCACATCTCCAGGTCTGCTGTAGGTTAGCCTTTCCTCGCAAGCCCCACCTGGCATGCTGACCGCAGGGCCAAATTGTGTTACATCTCCAGGGGTGCAGCCTCAGCAGTCTACGTGGGCCTGGCTGCCAGCGTGGCTTAACTCCAACATCAGTTACCGCATGTGAGTCAGACCCTTGAGACTGGGAGGGAGGAGAGGTCTGTGGGCCATGCCCATTTTAGAGACAGACCAACTGAGGCCCAGCATGTCCATGGGAGAATAGACACCACACAAGAGCCACGGGAGCCCTGAAGCCGAGTCAAGGATGGTTGCGAGAAAGGTGATGCCTCTCAGCTCCGGTCTACCTCACTGCTTCCCGACCTTGCCCTGTCCAGGGCTCAGGAGGCACGGTCACGTGCCAGTGTTACCTTTCCGGGTCTGTAGGTTGGACACAGCGGTGACTCTCCTCACACACCTCACAACACTAGTCTGACCCCCAAGAGGGCCTTCAGCTTCCTCCTGGGGACACAGAGGTGAGACGGGCATGTGGGCGGCCAGGGACGCCAGTGGCTGCCTACTGCCTCCTACCCGTGTCCCTGCCTCTGGGCTATGTCAGTGGCCAGTGGGCTCCTTCAGCACACGGTAACACTTGGTTTGTTAGAGCCACTGCGTCCTCCTCGCACTACCACACACCAAGCAGCAGGCCCACTCCTCTTAGTGGGATTTTTAAAAAAATGAATGTGCACCTAACTTTTGTTTCTTCAGGGGCATGGGAACTTTGGTTGTCCTTTTCTTCTTGTTGAGAACAGAAAGCTGTTGCCTTCCTGTGCGGCCCCCAGGCAGGGAGAAGTTGTCGGGGTATTTTTAGCAAGATACACAAAGCTCGTGCTTGGTCAACTCTCTGTGCCATGTCTGGCTTTGGGGAATTATCTTCCACAGCCAGTCACTGCTAGACACTGCCTGTCCTTCTTGCAAGCCACTCGAAAGTCACTCTCTGATCCCTACCGAGGTTCCCAGGTTACCAGAAAAATGCTAACCAGGCCTCTGGCTGACATTTGGTGCCTTTTTAACCTGTCCTGTACCTCCCGTTTTGCCTACAATTAGTGGAGGTGGTCCTTAAACAGAGTCTAAACCACACAAAAGACTTACGACCAGTTACTTTGCGCCCCTAAACTTAAAGCCTTCTCCAGTGCCTTTCATGATTCTTGTTTGGAGCTGAGGTCTAGATGGAAGATGACTCAATTAAAATTCACCTTGACTTCGGCTCCCTTCTTTTAAAACTCCGATAAATCTGGCCTTGTCCAAAGCAATTATGGCCATGAAATAACTGGTTTGATATGCTTATTACAGATTTCTAACACACCTTCATAAATAGATAATTCACAGAGTAAAGATCTAGGTTCTTTTCAGTATCACCTAATGGCAGAATCTTGTCAGAGATGACTGGAGTTTGCCAGGTCATGTTTTAGGACACTTGTGAGGATGAGAGGACAGTCTCAATGGACAGAGGGAGAGAGAAGTGTGGAGATCAGTGGGCTGAGAGGAATCAACGCCCAGGAGGAGAGGGGCTAACGGCCCAGCGTGCTGGCCTCTCTTCCACACTGGGCCAGACCAAGCTTATCCCATACTTGAATTTTCTACCACAGTGTAGGCAGACATATGTACGGCCTTCTAGGATATACTGTCCCAAGGGGAGGCAGCAACCCAAAGCCTCAAGGCCCAAGATGGTACCTTTTCCCAGCATCCCCTGGGGTCTCAAGTTCCCCTGAACCCACAATTTATACTCTTGGCCCTTGTTCCTGTGGGGTCTTCAGGCAGCTCTCGGCCCTCTCCGGGTCTCAGTCTCCCCATGTGTGCTTTGGGGCAGACCCTAGAGATCTTGGTGGCCACGGCCCTTGTGCCTCACAGCTGCTCTGCTCTTCTCCCCAAGATGAAGACCCCAGCTGGGCTCCTGGCTGGCTCTGTTGCCCGCCGCTCCCACCGAGAACAGGATGTGGTGTGAGGAGGTGACAGGAGTGTGGGGTCGAGTGGGGAGTGGCCTCGGGACAGGACTTCCTGAAGCCAGATCGGTTTACCACAGTCAGTTGGGCCCAGGACCGCACAGCTGTGAGTTATAAATGTCCCTGTCAGAGCCAGGCTGGAGGCCCTGCTGCTGGAGAGGGAAAGAGGTCCCCAGCACCCACCCTGCAGGGCTCCCTGGTGGCTACTGTCAAGTTCCAGCCCTGCGATCTTTGGGTCTACTGCACTTCTCTCTGAGATACCCTCATGATGGGGTCTGATGCTACCCTCCTGCCCATTCTTTGGCCCTCTGGGTGTGCAGCTTGTGGTTCACATGACCCTGAGAGCGCAGGGCATGCCCTGGGCACAAACCCAAGCTTGGCACCCCCCCAGTGCCCCCCTAGCAACCACAAGGGTGACTGCTTCAAGTCTGCGACCTGCTTCCCAGGGCCCCAACTGTCCCCCAGGCCACCCACTAGGGCAGGTATGGAGCAGGGGGCGGGTCCCAGCCGGTGTGGGAGGGACTCAGCAGGGACATCAGGGACCATAGGATACCTTCCCTGGTCCCACTCTCTCTGTCTCTCCTCTCTCAGACTGGGGCAGTGTGGGTGAGCAGGAGGCCTGCCCCACTGGGCAATGCTGTCCTGGGCTGAGGCCTTAAGTCACTTTGACCCTAGGCTGGGGGCCACTGAAGTGGGTAGCACAGAGCCAGCCATGGGGGCACCAAACTAAAGCAGACTGTGGTTCAGTTTTGCAGGGACTAAAATTCTGTAGACATAGGGATCCAGGCCCCTTTCTCACAAAGCTTCTTTAAACAATTTACCAAAACTGCTTGCAGTGAAATATTCTGGATTACACTCTGCTATATCTCACCCTCAGAATACTCTATGGCTCCCATCTACCCTACACCATTGCCCAGCTTCTTGAGTTTTCCAGGGAGTCCTCTCTGGTCATAAAGACAGCGATAAAAGTGGGAAAATGACACCTACATTAAAGAACATGTAGCTGTAACAGCCTAAGTACTGTATGTGAATCAATTCATTCAATATCACCACGGCCTAGGAGGTAGGTATTGTACCAATTTAACAGATGAGGAAACAGATAGGTTAATAAACCGGCCCGAGGTCACAGTCAGAGTATAAACCCAGACAGCTTGCCAATGTGCCGCACTGCCAATCCTCTCTACTCCCTGCCTAGAGGGGCTGGGGAGTTTCTGCTCCAGGAATGACTCCACCAGTAGCAGCCACCACTCAGGAAGCCCCCCTCTGCTGAAACCATCCCTTCATCTGACATGAAGGCTCCGTGCAGCCACCAACACTAAGATCTCAGAGGTAAAGAGAACTGCTTGCCTCCTCATGGCTAAAGCACGCCGGATCCTCTTCCTGACTCTCAGCCCTGGACTCTGCAGGGCTGGAGGGATGGAGGAGGGGCAAGCCTCACCTAGAGATGTGGTGGGCCTGCCTGTGGTGCCCAGGTCAGTCTTGGGAGGGCAGGGCAAGGGCCGGCAGCCTGGGGCAGCCAAGGCTGGCATGGGAAAAGCAGTGCCTTCTGGCATCTGGGAATAGGGCTCTGTGTGCAATCTGCCCACAGCCTTCCCCTGTGTCCCAGAGGTCTTTGGTGGCAGTGGGGTCGCCTTGCACAGAAGTAAGCTGTGCTTTGACCGGGGGAGGGGGTTTCTGGCTCAGAAAATGGCTCCCTGGGCACTGTGGCTCTAGGCAGCAGTGGGCAGCACCAGGGCCCAAGCCCATAGCCCCAGAGCCTCGGGGACCACCAGCCCCAACCCCAAATTCCTGTGGATCTTGCCAAAGCCATTCCCCTCTCCTTCAAGGAGAGGGCCACTGTGCTCCACTCCGAGTGACTCCCCCATTCTGACCCCTCTCTAGGGGGCTATATCATGCCACCTACAGGACAGGGCAGAGGGAGGCAGGATCTCTCTGGTTACGGGATGGAACAGTGGTGGCCTGCAGGCCAGGGTCTAGCCAAATTCTGCGCAGTTTAGAGACACTGGAAGCACCTCTGTGTTCCATCTTCATTATTTATGTACCCTTATTCAAATCACTTCACACCAATCACTGTCTTTTTACTTAGCTGCATCTTGAGTAACAGTATCTGTGAAATCATGGGTTTGATGGACTAATTATATGTTTTTTCTGATCTACATGAAAATAAATACAGAATACTAAAATGTGAAATTCAGATCCTAGCACATGTCCCGGCAGCCCACAGTGCGCAGACAGCCTGGGCTGGTGCAGGGACGCCTGAGGGGTCACCCTGGCTCAGACCAGCCCCGCTTTCCACTGGAGAGGGAGTCACCACCCGCAAAGGGCTGTCATCCAGGCTTGCTGGAGGAGCTAGGCTTCTCTGGCCCTCAGTTTCCACACAGGAACAGAAACAAGGTATGAGCTAGAAATTCTACCCGGCTCTGCCAATCAGACAGCAGTCCTGGGAACTCGAGGGCAACGTAGCGCTCCTGGTGTCCCCAGGCCTCGGGCCCTGCGACCATGAGAGAGTCCCTGACCCCTTCCCCTTCCACCTGGTCAGGGGCCGCGGGTGCCATCTGGTGCTGAGGGGAGACAGGGCCATCCTGTGTGACAGCTATAAAATCAGATAATCAGCTAATCACCAGCAAATTAGCATCCCATCTTTACATAGAACAAATATAGTATTTACGTAAAAGTTGTTAGGAGTTTCTCTCTTTTTAATTAGCAGAAATAAATGCAAAATGAATGGTAATTAGGCAGCTGATGGATTCGGTAGTACAATTATGCCTGCAGCAGCACCCCGGTCCTTAAACACTGTGCTCCCAGGAATCAGAGAAGCCTGTTTATGTAATTTATTTATAAAACAAAGTCAACAGGAACAGAGGGGCGAGGACTGGGCTGCTTCGGAGGGGTCTTGATGAAGGCAGGGCCCCAAAGGGGAAAGCTGCAGGGTATGGGGTGGGGAGCTGCTTCGTGCTGAGCTGTGGGTCTATTTCAGGCCCGGCATGTGTCTCTAGGGGCTGGGAACGGGCCTCCCTGGCAGGAAATAGGCTGAATCGGTGTGAGGGGCTGGGAGCAGCTGTCTTGCCCTCCGCCCTCCTGTCTGTCTCTTTCTCTCCCTAGTCCCCATCTCCGTCCCCTTCGCTGGCCCTCTGCTATCACCAAGTACTTCTCTAAGCTTTACCTTCCAAAGTGCAGAGAGAAAAGCAATATTTTTCCTTTCCTCCTGGAACTCGAGGGAAACTAGATCCAAGAATA
Source organism: Petromus typicus (assembly GCA_004026965.1). NCBI lineage: Eukaryota > Metazoa > Chordata > Mammalia > Rodentia > Petromuridae > Petromus > Petromus typicus. Next base: position 54,021 of record PVIR01005166.1, read on the forward strand.
ATAGGAGGGATATGTTCCGGAACGGCGGTGCACCCTGTGCTCTGGAGCCCAAAGAGGAAGCAGCCTAGACAAAGAGATGTGAGATGGGTTTTGAAGAATATGCAGGAGTTTTTGGAGAAGCCAGGAAGTAGCAAAAGCATCTGCCTGTGTAAAGGCAGGGAGGGGCACAGCGCGGTGTGACTGTAGCTCAGACAGCACTGGAGGGATGGGGCAGGGTGTTGGAGGCCAGGCTGAGGGTTTGGACTTGATCCCAGAAGACACAGAAAGGCCCACGTGGAGGCTGATGGGCTGTCCCTTCCCAGCCACTGTCCTCTTCGCTGCCCTCCCCCACCCAAGCTGAGTGAGGGCCAGGTGGATGGGCCATTAGAGGCAGCTGGCTAGCCAGCAGAGCAGCAGGGCAGGAGGCTAACCTGATTACAGGCCGGGAGGTCTGTTCGTGGGGAGGGGGAGGCGGAGCTGAGAGCCAGGAGGAGGGCATGCCAGACCTCTCTCGGGGCCCTGGTGAGGCACCTGTCCTTCCTAGCAGAGTCCTCTGCCCTGTCCCAGAGCCTGCAGGTGGAAGGCCTCGTCAAGCCTGGGAGAGGAGCCAGTGAGGGGCTGTGTCCCCTCCCAAACTCCACCACTTTTTGTGCTATGACCTTGAAGAGCCACTCCTACCTCTGGGCCACAGAGCAGGTCTCCAAAACAAAGCCCTGGGCTGGCCTGGGGGAGGGGTACTATCAGCAGCATGGGAAGTGAGGCCGGGCAGGCTCCTTCCAGTTTGTCATCGTCCTCGAAGCTCCCTCTTGTCCCCCTATCCTTCAACCCAATTCACAAGCTCTGGGGTGGGGGCTGAGCCGAGACCCGGGAAGGAACAGCCAGCCTGAGTCTGATCCAGGCTCTGAGAGACACAGACCGGCAATCATTTTGTCCCCTTGAGGAGGAGGGCTGCCAGCTGTGACAGAGGGTCTCCATACCTGCCTCTGAGCTGGGCATGACCCCTGTCCACGGAGTCTCGAGTTTCTCAAAAGCTCAGAGAAACCCATGCACACAGCAGACACTGAGAGTCCCAGTCTGCCTGGGTGCTTTGCTAGTGACCAAACGCTGTTGGTTCTACTGAATTCTCCAAAGGGACAACATGTGTGGGTACAGCTCTCAAGCCTTGGGTACCTCCTTTTAAAACAGCAATGCTCCAAATTTGACCTGCAGCCCAGTGGGTGTAGGATAAGCACTGGGGCTGTTGGGGGTCACTCTGAGGCACCTTGAGCCCCTAAGGAAAGCTGCACTCCTGCCTTGGGCCAAAATGATCAAAACCTCTGGCATGGCCACCTCACCAGCGCGCAGGGTGCCAGTCCTCACCATGAAGCCCCACTGACCCCCTTCGGTCCCCTTCATCTCTCGACTGCACCCCCAGCTGCACGCCAGGTGAGGCAGACTTGGGGCGGGGTGGTGCCCAGGGCAAAGTGAGGGGCGCAGCTCTCTTCATCAGCTAGCTTCAGGGCTGTGAGAAATCAATGGATCTGTGCTAAGAACTCATCATTAGGACAGGAAAAACTCTGCAGTGGAATTGATTTGTTTAAATATAAGAACACAACAGAAAACCATGGAGGCCGAGGAAGGCCCAGAGCAAACAGAACCTGAAACAAGGCAATTCACGATGCACAGGAACCAGACCTGGACCCCTCCGCTGCCAGGGCCACCAGCTGGGAGGGCGACAGTATCATCAGGCATGAAGAGGTTCAGAGATGCCCTCAGCAGACTGGCTGGTCACTGTGGTATTGCTCTGAGAGATGACTTTGTCTCCACTGTGGTCCAGGCACCTTGAGCGACGGGCGCAGGAATGAGTCCTGGCACTGGCAGGGATGGCTGACAAGACTGTCACACGAAGTCAAGATGGCTGAGATTCCTGGGGTCCCAGAAGACAAGGGGGCGGGTGTGTGCCAGGGCAGAACGAAGGTCAAGGGCAGGGATGGAAAGGTCTCTAAGAACGAGGAAGGGCCCATTGGAAGATGACTCTTCCTCTCACGGACTCGGTGCATGCCCGTCCTCACAATGACGATGACCAAGAAGAGTCAACTTTCCAGATCTTTTCCATATTTCAAGACCCCGGTAGAGGCTTCACACAGCCACGTCATTGAGTCCCACCACCCTGTGAAACAGGACATCATTTCCCTCAATTCACACAGGACACCACTGAGGCTCAGAGCGGTTTAGGGACTGGCAGAGGTCACACAGTGGTTCAAGATGACATTTAAGAAAGGATGGGGTGGGCACCCTCCAGGGGGCCTGGACACCTGGGAGAGGCTGAGCACGAAATGCATGGAGCCGGACCTGCATGTGGGTACTCCAACCCCATAGGACCTTGGGAGCAAGGAAGCAGGTTGGCTGCCCTGAGTCCCCAGGAAACCCTAAGAGCACCTCCTCCTGGCAGAGGGAAGGAGACAGGGCAGCAGAGGGCAGGAAGGTTTATTCATAGGCAAAATGTATCCACAGACAGGGAAAGGCTCAAATCCACCCAAGAATATGAGCGTGGTGATGGATCCTGACCACTCTCCAGCCTCTGGGGGTTGGACACCCAGGTAGCTGGAACACTGGGAGGAGCTGCCAAGGCATGACCAGCCCCGGATCTGAGGAGCACCAGCCTGGCCCTCAGAAGCCCTGACAGAGGGTGCTACCAGCTATGGGCACTGCCCCTCTGCTCTGTCCCCCTGCTGACCTTTCTCCTTTGCCAGCAGCGTCCTCCATCAATGCACCAGGAGGGCCAGCGCAATCTCTCCCAGACTTGTCCTGCCCGCCAGGCCTGGGCGGGATTCCCCCTGCCCTGCTTCTAAGAAAGAGCTTCCCAGAGTTCTCAAGAGTTGCCAGTCTTGGTACAAGCAGGGAGACTGAAGCCAGGCGAAGGGCAACCCGGTGGCTCTCAGCCAACTGCGCAGCAGTGCTGGGCACAGAAGGCCCACAGGGCATGACCCAGACCTGACCAGCTGGAGGAGGGAGGACAAAGAGGAGACTGGAGGGGGAGATGGAGCCAGGCGTGGAGGACGGGCAAAGACACTGGACAGGAAAGGGGTCTACAAAGGGCAAGAAGGGGTAGAGCTCTGGGTGCAGAAGCTCCCAGGCCAAGGAGGGGACCTTGTGGGAACAAGGCCAGGGCATTCAGACAGGGTGTGTATGTGCACGCGTGTATGTGTGCGTGTGTAGTCACCATCCCAGTTTACCCAGGAGAGGTCTCCAGGATTTGCAGCTCTTTGCTAAAACTGGCCGATCTTGACTTTCGGTTTCCTTCCCCCCACTTTCAGTCTGTATGTGGTCTCTGTGTCTCAGTCTCCTCCTCTGGAACGTGAAGGTGGTGTATGGTCAAGGGAAGGCTGAATTCAATGAGGTCCACAAAGCACAATGCATGTGATACTGATCACTCAGCACATGACAGGTGGCTGCTGTCATCACAACCAGCTGCGTGACGATTCTTACCACTCCTGGGACCAGCTAAGATGTGCCATGCTTGCCAGTACAAGCCCTTGCCTAAGGACTAGACACACGTTGCTAATTTACCCTTATGATACTTCCAGCATAGGAGCCATCATGGTGCCCATCTCCAAGAAAGGAGACAGAGGGAGGCAGGGGCTAAACCATGTGCCCAGCCTCACAGCTGGCAAGTCCCAAACCGGGAAACCACCTCTGTTTCTACTGGGCACACTCCAAAGCCAGCTAGCTACTGGAGGAAGGCCAGCATCCACAGACTTCAGGTCACACTGACCTGAAGCACTGGCCAAAGTCACGAGGGCAGGCACGGCAAGAACACTGGGGCGCCCAGGAAATGGACAAGGGAATTATTTTAGGGAAACTGAGTCACCAATGCTTAGCCTGGTTCTTCAAACCTTCCTCTTCTTGTCCAAATGGATCGATCTAACTGATTAGGTTCCCCATGGAAAGGGAAGCCCCTAGGTGGACATCTGCCTCCATTCCTTCTTGCCACACTCCTCATTGAGTAGTGGTGCCCATGCCAGAGATAAGAAGAAGTTAGAAATGGGCAAAGGCGGGACAGCATCTAGCTCCAGGTCTGGGTTCCTCTCAATGGCTGGTGAGCCAGGAAGAACCAGGCCAGGGGTTGGGCTGACACATGGCCCTCAGCCCAGATCCCAGGAGCCTGTGAAAACCTGGCAGCTCAGGAAAGGGATCTAAGTGCCCGGAGGGGAGAGAGGCTGTCCTGGGCACAACCTGCCCCAAGGAAGAAGAAAAGCGAAGCAAGGTGCGGCCAGGGCCCCCCGTGCACAGATCCCCCGGGGTGACAGGCCCTGCAGAGTCCTCCGCACACAGCTGCCCCTTCTCCAGCCCCCAGGAAGCCTCAGCTGCACAAACCACAGGCATGGCAAGCAATTAGCTTCCAGCACACAGGAGAAAGGTCGGTGAGGCTGGCAGGCAGGCGCTGGCTGGGCAGGGGCTCTGGGAAGTCAGACCTGGTTATTTTTAGCATCCTGATACAAGAGGGAGAGAGGTCCTCCTTCCCACCAGGTAAATGTCAGCGCCACTGCAGACCCAGCCAATTAAAGCAGCTGGAGCCTCAGAGGGAAGACAGTGTCTCCTGCTCACCCTGGTGGCTCCAGCCAGCAGCCTCCGCCCTGGCACACCTGTGTGGTGGCCCTGGACAGGAAGTGCTGGCATAGAACTAGGGGAGCCTGACCAGGTCCCTGAATCCTGGGCTTCTGTCTTGCCTTGTCTGTGTGACCCTGGCCAAGTGTCACATCTTCTGTGACTGGAGTGGGGTCCCCCATGCCCACCTAACATGAGAAGGGCATCATGGGTCTGGGATCACAAAGAAACCTCCGAGTTCAGGGAGATTTGCTATTTCTGGCTTTGAGAAATCCTGTGCTTCCTGAGCAAGAACTGGGCAGCCTGAGCCGGCTGTTGGGCACACTGCTGGTGGACCTGCCACCTAGCCCCAGTGTGTGCAGTCCAGAAGCCAGTGGCTGTACTGTGCTGAGGAGTGCGTAGGCCCTCTTGGGTCACTAGAGGTTCAGCAAAAATTCAGATGGCCAGGAGGGCACTGGGCAGCCTGTAGATGCGGCAGTGGCATGGGAGGCTGAACGGGGCACCATGCCTGCGTGTGGTTCTGCACCACAGCTGTGGGGAGCCACCCCCACCCTGCCGGGTTCCTGGCCCACAGGCGGGTCCACACCAGGAGTCTGAGTCTATCCTCACAGGTGGCTCAGGGTAGCAACCCCAAGGGTTGAAGAGCAACTCTTGCCAACCAGACAGGCCTCAGCCTCGGACCCTGACACTACCTCCCACTGCCCAAAGACAGACCCTCTCACCAAAGGGCTGCCCTGTTGCAGCTCCCAGGTACGTACAGCTCAGTGAGATCTGAGGGAAAATGAGGCAGAAAAGTGGGGCAGTGATCTGCTCAGGAACCTGTGGCATAGTGGCAACAAAGTAGATACTTCCTCTTTCTAGAACTGTCTGGCCTCGAAGGGGCATCTTCAACCTTCTTTCCTTCACCGCTGGTCTACACAGTAGGCTGCCCTCCCATAGCCCCGCTGGTACTCAGGGTTGGGCTGAGGCTCAGATCACTACTGTCTGGCTCATTCTTCAAGGCCAAAGACAGGTCTCCCCAGGAAGCCATCCCCGACACCTGGCCCTGAGCTCAGAGCCCCCAGCCCTTTGGCCTAGGTAGTGTGGATGCTACGTTATGGCCACTTGGGCATTTGGCTGAGCTTGATCTGAGGAGGAACACAGGTTGTCTTTGATTCCCAAGTCCACTGTCCTTCCTCACCCCCTACACCTGTGAGCTCTCAAACCAGGCCTGGACCTGGGGTGTGGCATCAGCCCCCAATCTCTGGGCTTGCAACCTGAGGAATACTTGTGTGGTGGTGATCCTCCTGCCTCTGCCAACCAAATGCTCTGCCTCTGCCTCAGCTTCCCCCATTTATAGGCTGAGGCGAGCCCTCTTGGCATCCAGATAGCCACCCAACTCCCAGCCCTGCAGGGTCCAGGCTTGACTCTGTACCCAGCCTTCAAGGTCCTGAGGAGCTGAGTTCAGAGACCCCAGGACCCCCCAAGAATGCATTAGCCTCCCCCTCCCAGGGTTCCTGGGTAGCCAGCCCCCTAGGCACTGTGACCTTGACCCAGCGGGGCTGGGCTCTCCCCATTTTTCAATGACCATGAGCTGTGGGGCATCTATTGGCCTCACGGCACTGAGCCCATAGATGTCCCACTCTCTGGTGGGCGAGGGGCTACTGGTGGCACACCAGAGCCTATGCCAGGCAGTCTGACATCACAGGGAAAGCTCAGTACAGCAGCAAATAAAACTGGGCCCAATTCTGCACCAACAGCCCTGTGACCCTAAATAGGTGTCCTAACCCCTCTGTTCCAAGTTTCCCCACCGGCACAACAGGATAATCCCAGCATCACTGGGTCGCCCTGTCCTTAAGCGTGAACTTTGTGAGGATCTGACTTTCGATGATCTCTGGCTTTACAGACTAACAAACAGCAGCTCAGAGAGTCACAGCAACTTACTTAAAGTCACCCCGCAGGTCTGTGACCCTGAAAGGCCAGTTCAGTCCCTGCCTGGATAAACATCCCCCTGCCACCCCAGGGCAGGAATGAGAAGCAGGCCTAGACTATTTCCAGCCCCAGGCTGGACTTAGGACGGAGGAGGGGGAGGGGGAGGAGTGCGGGGTGGGGGTGGGGGGCGATGTGGGGTAGGGAGTTGCGGGGTAGCGGGCTGTGCGGGCTGCGCATTCCCAGCTGGCTTGCAGACTGACAAGGCTCCCCACGTGCGCCTGGAATCCCAGTCCTGCACCACGACTGGGAGGGGCTGGGCGCCAAGCCGGCCCAGCACCATCCTTGCAGCCAGCCTCTCCACACCTCCACCCAGTGCTTCCCGACAGCTGACGGGGCGGGCTGCAGGGCAGAGCCATTCCCGGGCTGTCCCGGAGTTGAGCAGTTGGTGGGGCATCTTCCTGGGCACCCTGGATGCCCCTCACCCCGCTGGGCTCTTCTTTCAGCCACGCCTCTACCAGGGCCCCGCCCACCTACCCTCAGGCTGTGTCAGCCCTAACCTGCATCTCTGCCTGTGGTAGCCACGTCTCTTCACTTTGCAAAGAGGTTAAATCACCCTAGTGAAACTACAAGGACTGGGGCAGCAGTGCTGGGAACACCCCAAGCTTAGGTCGAACCTACACCCTTAGCCATGGCAGTGTCCACTCATCTGCCAGCTAAAGTGTCCACTTGCATTTTTTGCCCCCAGATAAGGTTTCATTCTGCAGCCCAATCTGACCTTGAATTCACTACACAGTACCAGCAGCCTCACGAGGATGACCTTCCTGACTCAGCCTTCTGAGTGCTGCAATTTCAGGCGTGCATGACCATGCCTAGTGTGACAGCCTTTCATAAACAGCAGCTTGTCCTGCTCAGATCCTCTTCTTAGCGTCCACCAGGCTGCCAGCCCCCGATCCCATCCAGCCAGTGGATTTAGAAAAGAACAAAACATTAGGCTACTGAGGCACACAGGTGTGGGGCAGGCAGGAAGGCTGCAAAATTACCCAGGCCTCTGTCCCCACCTGTCCTGGCACACCTTTTTATTTACAAGAGAATGACAAACATGCCTGGGACACAGAGACAGGACTGAGGCCCAACAACTGCAGGGGCTTCTTCGGGGGCCCTTCCCACTTGAAGGCCTTCAGAGGAAGGAGGAAGGGGAACAAATCTTGGGGTGCAGAATATTCAGAGGCACCAGTTCTGTTCCCGCCGCACCCTGGCTATGAAGCCAGGTGGGCACTCAGTCACCTAATCTTGAGGGAGGTCGCTGGGTTAAAAAGCACAAAAGCTGACTAGCCCTCAGTCCAGCTCTGAAGCATCACGTAGATGGCCTTGGAAACCTCCTCAAGCTTACAGGCCTCAGTTTCCCTATTTAGAATGGTTCATTAAGATCTTCCTGGAAGATCCTTATCCTCAGGAAGCTTATAAGCAACATGGTGGCCTAAGGAGACAAGGGTTCCAAAGTAGGTACCATGGAGTTCTGAAAAGTCAACCAGGGAGGGGCAGTGGGGGAAGGGACAGAGATAACAAGACCCCCTCACTTGGGGAGGAAGGTGGAGTGCCAGGTTCCAGATGTTTGGGTGGAATCTCCAGAGGACTCAGGGTGGGTACAGAATGCTTGGAATCCAAGGTTGCCCCCACAGCATCTTCCACCTATGACCTGTGTTTCATGAGAACAAGGGCTCAAGGGCACCAGAAATGTCCCAAGAAGATTTGCAGGCTCTGCAGGGGAGGAGGCCAGGGCCCAGGGAGGGAAAGGGCATATGCACGACTGGTCACACGGCCACCCTCAGTAGTACCCACAGAGCTGTGACGTGGCTGGACCTAGAGCCGCCCAGGGTCTGGGGGCTGCTGGGAGCTGCAGGTGACAAGTTTCAACTCCTCACCTGCTCCTGTTCCTTGAATACAGACCGGTATGTGCATGTGAGTCCTTGTGTCTGCGAGCACATCACCCACATTCCCGTGTTCAGCTCAGTTTCTGATCGTGCATCTGAGTGTACATGTGTCTGTGCGCATACATGTGACCTGTGCATATATGTATGTGATGAAGTGTGCATCTGCACGTTTGTGCACAAGTGACTGGGAGCCCTGTGACTGCAGGCATGGCTATGTGTATGTGCCAGAGGCCTCAGGGTGTATAGGTGAGGATGCACATTGGTGTCTAGTTTTTTTGGCTTGGTTTTTGAGACAGGGTCTTGCTATGTATCTTATGTTGGCTTTGAAGTCCCTAGGTAACCCAGGATGGCCTCAAGCTTGTCCTGATTGTCCTGCCTCAGCCTTCCAAATGCTGGGATTGCAGGTGTGGACAGCCATGCTAGCTAGGTATCTAGGCAACACATCAGTACAGTACTACCCAGGTCGTCTTCTTTCCTGTGAAAACATCAGCCTTGTCAGACTTTCTGGGCCATGACCTGTTCTAGCTCCTCTGAGAAGCCCTCCAGGATTCCCAGATCCCCCCACTGCAAGTTCCAAATCAGTCCCACCGCACATCATGGCAGCTTCCCTCAGCATGTCCCAGCACCAGACAGCTGCAAATCCCTCATTATCGCTTCCTGCCTCTTGGGCTTCTAGCTGCGGCCTCCTCTGGGAGTAGTGGACAGCCCAGCAGTGTCCCTGCTCCCTGTGACCTTTCCTGGCAGCCACAGGATCTGTCTCTGCCTGACTCAGAACCCGCAGTGGCTCCCTATGACCTCTGGGATCTGATGGCCCCTGTTTCTAGAGCCTTTCACAATCTCTTGCCAACTCCTCCACTTGCCAGGCTTCCCCACGTGCCCACTTGCCTATCTCCTCACATAGACCCTCGTTTTGGGGTCACCTCCTTGTCCACCCACCACAGGGCTGAGACACCTGCGCTTTTCCAGAGCAGACAGAGAGGTCCCTGTCCCCTGCCTTATACTACCTGGAACAGGGCCCTGGATGCAGCAGAGTGCACTTGGGAAATTGAACTAGGTAGGAAAAGCTGGGCAGACCCTCATCCAGCAACATACCCCTTCTGTAGAGAGAGACCCAGGTGCCACTTCTGGGGGACCCGGAAGCCAGGCCTGGTAGACACCACATCGCAATCACACAGGACATGTGCCCAGACCAACCAGTAGCCACTGAGCCCTGGGAAAGGTCCCTCCTGTACCTTGCGTCAGGACAGGGCACTCACAAACACCCCATCCCCCATCCCCAAAGAGGAGCGGCCACAGAGGGAGGCAAGGCCGGAGGAGGGTGTCCTAGCGACAGGCTGACACTGGAGCACCCAGACTCAGACTCCAGCCTCAGGCCTAGCCGGCTAGGTGAGCACGGAAGTCACCTCCTGACACCTTCAGGCTTAGTTCTGTCACCTGTGTTGTGGACAGCTACTAACTCCTCGGGTGATTAGGAAGATGAAGTTGCAACTATGCAGTACTTAGCATAACATGTAGAACACAGAGAATGCTCATGTTTGGGGCAGCATAGCGTTTTGCTTTGTTATTTTTTATTATTTACTTTGATTTTTTGTTTGTTTGTTTTTCCCAGACAGGGTCTTGCTCAGGCTGGCCTTGAACTTAGTACGTAGCCCATGTGGTGCTCCTGCTTCAGCTTCCCGAGTGTCGAGGTTACAGGTGTGCACCACCACACCTGGCTTTTGTCATACTGTCATTAGTATCATTACTAATATTACCTCTTTGTAGTAAATCGGAAAGCTGAGGTTCTCCATAGCCAAAGGACTGGGCTCTCCAAACTATACTGGGAACTGGCAACAGAATAAAGCAAACGTCCAAATCCCAGGCCAAGGTCCGACCCCTCTGGTGTCCTGCCCGGAAGGCCTGCAAAGCCAGCCTTTCCACGCTTGTCAACCACCCCTCTGCCAGCAGGCACACACTGCAGCGCAGGCCCTGTCCCCTCACCTGCTGAGATTCTGGGGGCCAACCAGGGCTCAGGCTGTGGAGGTGTCCAGAAAGCGAGGAGGTAGGGAAGGAGGCGGTGGCTCCAGCCCCAGTGTGTGGGCACAGCTGCTGCAGGCCCTGTGGGAGAGAGGAGGGGCATCATGAGTTTCAGGCTCTGACCTGAGGGCGCCCTGTTCCCCTCCATGATCTCTCGCTGCCCCTCACCCAGAAGTCCCCCTGCCCATCTGGACAACAGCGCTGGCCCACCCAACAGGAACCTGGGCACTGACCTCCTGTTTCCTAAACTTCCTCTTTTGGTCCTTAGACCAGCCCCAGTGAGTTCTGTGTCCCCATGGGACAGCAGCCGATGGCACTACACTCACTGCGGTGCCCCATCGGCCCCTCTTCCCGACCCCAGCCTTGGCATGGACTTGGTCCCTGACCATGGATGGCTCTTTGACCCGACCGCTCTGCTTCCAAGGTCCCTTGGCCCCAGCTCATATGCCTCCAAGTCTGACGCGAAGGGCCCTCCCGTGGAGACCCAGCTAGCAGGAGAGGCGCGGCCAGGTCTCGTGGCTGCCACATCTCCTCCAGTTCCTGCCCCTAGACCCCGTGCTGGTGTGGAGGGTAGCTTGAGGGTGCATAGAGAAGGCCACGAGAGGTCCCTAAAGTTGGAAAAGGTGTAGGAGGAAACAGACACTCAGAACAGAGCTGTCAGGTTTCAGGGCTCCACTGTCCTCAGTAAGGAGGCTCGAGGCTCGGGCAGCAGAGGGGACATCATCTGGAGCCCTAGTAGGGTTTTGGCAGCTGCCCAGGGTCAGAGATGTCCCTTGGGTTCCCTAAAACCACCAGCGGGGCCTTTACAGGAGCACGCTCTAGAAGACACGTGAAGAATCTGCTACATGGCGGCCAATCCCACCTCCCCACAGCGCCGCTTCTGCCAAAGCACATGCACTCGGCACCGAACACGCATCCTGGATGATTCCCAGAAGCTCTGCAACAGCCCCCGACAGCACCTCGGAGGCTGAGGCAGGAGGATCCTGGGCAGTAAGTCTAGCCTGGGCAGCACAGTGAGTTCAAGGCCAGCCTCAACTAAGACCCTGACTCACAAAACCCAAACAAACTGAGGTCTTCTGACACGGAAGCCATAGACCCCCGAGGGACTAAGCTGGTGCATCTACGTTATGCATTAACCTTCCACATTGAGCATGAGCAGGGTGCAGGGTGCAGCTACAACCAGAACAGAGATACATTTCACAAGCACCACGTCTTAGAAGCCAGACGCAGTTAAGTGTGTTCTTCTGAGGTCCACGTACCTCAAGGACAAGAAGAGGCAGAACAGATCCACACCAATGGCCAGAGAAAGGGGGGCACAGCTTCTCCACAGCACCTCCCACCAAATCTGGGCGGTCCAGGGACTAGAGTTAACCAGTCAGACGCAGGGAAAGAGATATTGCGTGAGGTATAAGATGACGCCTGAAAGGGTCCTGCTGTTCCAGACATTGACTCTTGCAATTCAGCCATAGGAGGAAACCGGTCTACTTTATGGGAGGTAAACTGAGACCCAGCCAACAGCAGTCCCACTATTGGGATGAAAGAGACCATCTCTGACCTTCAGGTCCAGCTGACAGTCCAGGTGATGGAGCCACCGAGCTAAGGGGACAAGGAAGGGGCAGCTCAGTAGTTTCTAAGCAGTGGTTGTTTTAGGCCACTCTGGGGTGGTTTGGGGCAGAGACACAAGGTGACAGGAGGCTGCTGGAAAGCAGGACAGGTTTCTCCTCAAGGGGGAGGTCCTTGGAGACTTACAAGAGCTGTTGGGGGCCAGATATTCTACAGCGCAGTTACTCACACAATTGTGCTCACTTCCAGATAATTCGTCAAGCCCCATGGAGGGTCTGACACTTCTCTGCCCCAATGTCACATTCCAGCAGCAGTGAAAAACAAACAAATTCCGAGGTCCTCCATCCAAGAATGGCTGGTCCAGCCCCAGCCCGTGACCTGTCCTCCACGGAGCTCTCCCTCAAAGCCCCAGCTTGTGTGGGGTTGGCTCTGCCTGGGGGTGCAGTTGTGTCTGGTTCTTCCAGTTCCCCAGCCTTTGGAACTCTTTCAGCAGCCCACCTCCTCACCCCGAAGGTGGAGACCTCCAGCCTGTTGACCACAGCAGTTTCTGGGGATGGAGACAAGGGTCTGGGGATCACAAGGTGAGTTACATATCAGCACTGGACAAGGCAAAATCCCCCGGCTGGTCCCAGCCGCCTGAGTGATTTGTTTACAGTCTCTGCTGTATCCTTCTATCTCCCACAGGGAGCCCCATAGCCCAAGCCACTTGTATGCTCGAGTCTGTCTCTTCTTCATTTGCTCAGGGACCCTGCTGTGCCAGCAAAGGCGCCAGCCAGGAGCAGGCTTGTGCAGCCACGCTGGTCCATGGCATGCTGTCACCTGTCCCTGGCCTCAGGCACCCTTGCTAAGAAAGGAAGCTCCCTGCCCAGCACAGAAGCACAAAGCCAGACAGTGGCCAGGTTCCCTAGAAAGAGGTGACCATGGGCAGAGGGTACAGCCCAGTAGGTCACAGCCCAGCTTGAGAAGGAGTGTGGAATGGAGTGCTTGCTGTCTCACGGCGGGAGGAGGGGTGAGCATCCCATTCACAGAGGTAGGCAAGCAGAGAAGTGGCCTCATGGGGCAGCGGAGGCAGAGGGAGCTGCACTTGTGATAAGAATCAACTGGGCTAATGGTTAAGCACAGTCCTCCCTCCACTCTTAGGATGAAGTCTAGGGTCTAGAAGACAGCCCCGAAATTTAGATTGTTAACAAGTCTTCTCAGGTGAACCTGGGCATCTGAAGGTTTGGGGAGACCCTGGCAGATGACCTCCCAGGTCCCTCTGGGCCCAGGGATTAGTGATTCTGAGCTTCCCCCTCCAACCCACCCATCTGGAAGATGCTGGCCTCCCTGCACCACTGAAGTAAAAATGATTTAAAAGCCAGGGAGAGGGTTCTCAGCCCATACCTCCTGCCTAGCCTCCCGGCCCTCAGAGCCATCCAGAGAAGCTCTGCATTGTGGGAGGGGTGACAGCTGCTCACTGCTGCTCAGGAGGCCCCGGAAAGCAATTATCTTGCTCTTAGCAGAGAGGCGCTGGCTCTCACAGCCTCCCTCCTCTCTTCCCCCTCCTGCCTTCTCTCCCTCACACGGGCACGTGTGCGCGCCTACACACACACACACACACACACACACACACACACACATTCACGTTCATGCTCACTCAGGCCAAGACACTGGGGCTGGCGGTGCACCGCCCCCCCCAGCCTCCAGAGCTCCCGACTCTCTCAGCCTCTGTCCTCAGAGCACATTTCCAACACTTAAATCATTTAGCCCGCTAAACCGGAGACGGCAAAATGGGTGCTATTTCTTAAAAACATACAGAGAGCGTATTAAATTATTGATAGCCATTAAACAGGGGGAAAAAATTAAACAGCTCTCAGCTCTTATCAATCATTCATGCAGTTTCCACTGGGGTGTTTTCTGGGGCCGGCTCCTGCCAGCAAGGAAGCACGTGGGGAGGAGGGGAGGCGTGCAGGCAGGGAGGGGGCGCTGGAGCCCCCAAGAAGACCCTCAGGAGGGGCCGGGCGGGGTGGGAGGTTAGCCCTCCACTGAGAACTCCACCTCCCCTCTCCACCACATCATTAACCAAGGGAGACTCCAAGGCTACCTTCAGGAACCCCCTTAATTAAATCCAGCCTGCTTTTATTAGGCACCTACTATACATCAGCCAGCAGGATGCTCAGCGAGATAATGGAGCCCCCGTCTCCTCCCAGGCAGGCGGAGGGGGGCCCTTTGCAGGAAGGAGCCATTAGAAAGGTCCACGGAGAGGTGGCTCAGGAAGAGGGAGCCAAGCAAGACCGCCAAAGAAGTGATTCTTGGGTGAATTCATAGCTGGGGAGCAGAAAACTGCTGGATAAACCAACAGGGCTGGGCAGGGGCCAGCACCCCTCCTGTCACTGCCCCGCCCATCCTAGATAGCGGCTCCTGCCAAGCATGGAGGGAGATCTGGGTACAGCCCGTGACCCGCAGGGATGATCAGATCCAGGCCAGGCCTGGGCAGGACACTCGAGGCCAGCACCCCAAGCTGTGGACAGGGGGAGGCTGGAGTTCACCCCAGCTGCCTGGGGCAGCAGCACCCCCACCTCCACATGGCAGATCCATTTCCTGGCTCCGACTCGAGACACCTAAGCCAGTGTGACGCAGGCCCCAGAGGCTGCAGGGCCCGGGCTCCGCGGATCTGTGCACAGACAAGCCCGGCAGAGCTGCCACGGGAGCCAGCTCCCTCCCGCCACTGAGCCCGTGTGCCAAGGACCCAGCACCAGGGCTGTGGGAGCCAGCTGATACCTGACACCCCCCATCTCGCCGCTCAGGGACCGTCCACAGGCAGGGGCCATCTGAGGCTCCGAGGCCATGGCTGCAGCAAGAACAAAGAGGCTGGGCACTGCTGCCTTCTCCCTGCCCGGCCCGGCACACCGCGGGCTCAGCATTCTTGAATGCCTTTCAGGAGCTCTTGTTCGCTGGAGCCAGAGGGAGAGGCTCTGCCAAGTGTGCATCACACCCTGCCAGAGAAAGCTGCTGTCACAGGGAGACATTCTGGAGACAGCGGCTGTTTCCCACCGCTGCCTGGGACGTCACTGGGAGACGTTAGCTCTGCGGGGCTGTGAGCTATACGAAGAAGCCCTTTCCCTAAGATCCAGGGCTCAGCCTCGACCGTCAGGCTGGAAGGAGCCCTTTCCCTAAGATCCAGAGCTCAGCCTCGACCGTCAGGCTGCTCTGCGCTGCTGGCCTCCCCAGAGCTGCGGGGCGGGCAGCTGCAGAGATGAGTGCCATGAGCCAGGGTCCCCAGCTGTGACAGCTCAGCACCAACCTTCCCCTCCCTGGGCCTCAGTGGCAGATTCCGTGGGCTCCAGAAGGCCCTGTGGCTCCCGTGGCCGAGGCAACCTCCAGGCTGTCTGTTCTCGGAGCCTGCCAGGGACACGTTGTTCCTGAAGCCGCCCGGGCACCTCTGGTCTGCTTGCTCCAGGCCTTGGTGTGATGTCACTGGCCTGCTTCCCTGACAGTTTGTGACTCCCCTGGGTCCCTGTCACTCTGTGCCCGGGTTGCTACATATGACTCCTTCCCTCCAGTCCAGAGTCCTCACAGGTACAGAGCCCTGGCAGAGCTGCAGCCTACACCAGCCAGCGCACAGCACAACCAGGGAATAGGCAAAGGACTTTGCAACCCAAATCAAACACACCTGTCCCTGCTCCATTACCAGTGCCGACTCCCCACCGCTAAATCCCCTGGACTTCCATGTCCCGGGGCCTTTGCATATACCACTGCTGGCTCTACGTGCCAAGTCCACCTCTGAGTCAAGTGTCCTACCAGCCTCCCACCAGGTCCCCTTCCAAAGCTATCATGCACTTTCAACACTGAAAGCTCCCCCAGCCTAGGCACAGATGAGGTGAGGACTGCACAGTGGACTGCACTTTCCACTATACTAGACCCACTGTGGCCACTGGCCACATCTATACTGAACTAAGTGGGGACATGGTGGGGATCCCTTCATCAGTACGTGGCACACAGGGTCAGAGGGAATCTCTAACTTCACTACACTCAAACTACTCACCCCATACCCATGTGCCACCCACTTATTTAATTTATCCACCTCAGAGAGGATCTCTCTGTGTAGTTCAACCTGGCTTTGAGCTCACTTATGTAGTTTAGGCAGTCCTGCTGCCTCAGCCTCTCGAAGTATCTACTCCCTGGATAGTGGGTAAGATGCTGCCATGCAGCCCAATGTCAAGGAGACAGTGGCTTTGGAGGACCTGTGCTCAGAGAAGAGACAGGCTTGGAAATTTCCAGGGAAATGCCAAAAGCAACTGGCTACGAGTGAATTGACTTTACACTAAGAGCTCTGAGAAGCAGGTGCCAGGGTCTCGAGTTCTGGCCTGTGTAGGCCACTCGGCTTTCCTTGGCACAGGCCCGCAGGCACCCCCGCCACGCCCCAGCTGGCCATCTGCTTCACCCCACAGCCACCGATGCTCCAAGAACGGGACACAGGAGCCAGAGCAGCCCAGATGTCCTACGGGAGAGGGGGTGCCCTCCTCAGGATGCCAAGCTTTGCCCACACTCCTGTGCCCTCCTGGAATGCACCCTTCTGCATTATCTCCTCTGTGTTCATGGGGCTGGCTCTGGTCTGGACCCCCAACCTGTTCCCACTCAGCCCCGGGCCTCCCACAGTGCAGTGCAGCCCCCACCAGGAAAAGGACTTTACGTTCTGGACCCCAGCAGCACTCGGGCTGGAGCCGCTCGGGCAGCTGGTGAGAGGCCTCTGTCCCACACGGGCATGATGGCCAGGCGGGGGTTGGGTGCAGGAGACAGGTGTGGGGCAGGTGGACCGTGGCCATCTGCAGACTGTGTGAGGAGCCCTCGTGGCCACCATGCTGACGTCACCAGCCAGGCCATAGCCGCCCCATAAACTAGGAGCCACCTGCCACATGCTTTTAAATCAGTTCCTGGGAGAAGCAGCAACAACAGGCCTTGGCCCCATGGGCATGGAGGCAGGGAGAGAGGGAAGACTCTGGTGTCTGGTGCTCCCGCCACCCAGGGCCACCTCCTGCCCTTAGCGTCCAGTGTCCCACCAGCCTCCCATCCCTGCCTGCACAGCTTTTCTTATTTACTCTGTTTTCTTCTCCCACACTCAGCCAAGACCCTCCAAGGACCCCCACCCCCCGCTCAGCACTGAAAGCTCCCCCAGCCCCCAGCGCCCCAGGCCTAGGCACAGATGAGGTGAGGACTGCACAGTCCACCTCTGGTCCCCAGACTCCCGCATTCGAGCTGGGGCTCATACCAGCTTCTCCAGAAGCTGGCCTCATTCCCCAATGTCTAGTGGATGGAGACCGGAAGAGGACCTCTCAGAGCTGCAGCCCCTGCTGACTCCACCACCCTGAGAAAAGATGCTCTGAGATACGGATCAGCTGCGACTCCAAAGAGAGGAAGCATCGGAGGTGCAGTGAGCAGGGTGGGCAGCCGAGGGGAGCTGGAGCTCTGGGTGGGGCCTGGGAGCAGATCTGCAGCGATGGTGCCCTGGGGACGAGCTGTGTGCAGGACAGACAGACAGACAGACAGACTGAGTGCTAGATGCTGGACAGTTCCTGGGAGCCCACTGACCTCCCTGCCTGCCTGAACCCATGGTCTCCCACCCACCCGCCTCTGTAGAGCTGCCTCATGAAGGGTGAGCAATGCCCAAGCCATACATGTGAACCCTAGGATTCCTGTAATAACCTGATGCTGTATTTATACCCATTTCACTGATAAGGAAACTGAGCCACTGAGGTATCCAGAATCACACAGCCAGAGAGTGGCTGAAATGCAAATCAGGACATGTGGAAACCAGAGTTCTCACCCATTAGGCAACAAAGACTAAAAGGCTAAAATGAATGAATGATTTTTTAAATACCAGGAGGCACGGTGCCTTCGGTACTGTATGAACAGAAGCTGAAGTGTCCAGGACAAGGGTGTCAGTCCTTCAGGCCAAGACTCACAGTAACCTGCTGTGGTCTTCAGCGAGTCACTTGCCAAGGCTGGGCCTCTGTTTCCTCCCCCGTAAGGAGGGGGTGAGTGGGGCCACCCCCTCCACCAGCCAGATGAGAAGGCAGTGGCTGAGTGACGGCCCCAAAGTGAGCAAGGGCTTGATGCCGATGGCTGAACAGACAGTCTGGCGCCTACTTTGGAGGGGAGGCTGGCGAACCACAGGGAAGAACCCCAGACCGTCCTGAGAAATCTGGGCACAGTGTCACCCAAAAGGGCCCAGTGAGTGAGGCTGGATCCCAGGCAAGCAGCTCAGGCAGAGCCGGCTCCTCCTACCGTGCCCTCTGTGGTCCTTCTAGGCTGTAGAGTCACCGGTCCTGTTCCTGATATCCTGTGTCCAGCTCTGGGCTGGCGTTGAGACACATTCAGGCTTCCTCAGCACAAAGTGGAGTGCCTGACCCTCTGTGGCACAGTGCCGGCTGCACAAAAACGCACCTGCTAAGTCTCCACGGGAGCATGTGGCCTTGAGCTGATCACTCAATGACCATACTGAAGGCTTGGAGGA
>PVIR01005167.1:0-73951 GCA_004026965.1 Petromus typicus
CCCCGTCCTGAGTTCTTGACTGTGCACAAAAGATGGAGACCTTGGGTTCAAAGTACTTAATCCAGTACTGCTACTATGCAAGGAAATGCAACTATTAGAACAGTGAATATTAATATAATAGCTAAGCATTCTTTTCAATGAATCTTTCTGTAGCAAAACCTCTCTTCCCTGGTAAAATGGGCTGAGAACAGGGAAAATTCCCAGCACATGAAGAAGGGGTGGAAGCAGAGCTCTGCACTGTATCAGAGATGAATGGCAATGCTTCTCAGAAAGACAAAAGCACATAGAATTAAAAAATCCATGTATCACATCTGGTATCTAGATGCCCCCTCAAAGCCTCACACACTAATAGCTGAGGCTTTTCAAAAGTGGCCGGATCTGGGGTGTGTGGTACTGGGTCGGTCTACGGACTGCTTTATCGAAGTTCTGGATGTGGATAATGGGAAGGCCCATGCTGGGTGTGAGTGGTACCACCCAAAAGGCCTGTAGCCTTGATGGCATAAAAGGGAGAGAGACTTGCTCTCGCTACTTCCTGCTTGCCACGCCATGGACTGTTTCTCCTCTGCCGTGCACCTCCTCAGCCATGCCATGCTGCCTTGGAGCCAACTAGATATGGACTAAAAGCTCTATAAACCTTTCCTGTTTTAATTTGTGGGTGTTGGGTGTTTTGTCCCAGCAATGAAAAATTAACCAAGACCTCAAGTGACAAGGCCAAATAATGATGTCAACAAAAATGCACACAAAGAATCAGGAGAAGTCAAAGGCAGGACAGACAAGCTTGTTGAGGGAACTGTTAATAGCTTCAGGTGGAAGGGGATACTGGAGAAAGGCTTGGCGTGAAGGCGGTCCGGCACTGGTCCAGAAGAGGGGCTGAGGAGCATTACAGTCACTGGGACTCATTCCACAAATAATTCAGGCTATGAGGCTTAACTGTTCCCTAACCGCACCCTGCTGGGACCACTGACGCAAGACCCACCGGGTCAGCACAAAAGCTCAGCATCACCTGTGGGTACAAAGGCACAGTGACGTCAACAATGACAAAAGAGTTTCTCCACCCAAGGCCACGGTCCACATCCCTCCAGTTTCCTGACTTGCTGAGAATGGTGCACAGTCAGCAAAGAGAAAATGAGGACAGCAGATGGGAGACGAGCGATGCCTAAGGACACCCGGACAGCCGCTGTCCAACCGGGCTCAGCATCAGGATCCCCTGCTTTTGGCTACAACACTAACTTCCAGCCCAGCCATCTACTTGGAGCGACTTCTGATTCACAGGGGAGTCTGTCGTGTAAAAGCTGTTCGAGTGATTCCCGCACAGAGTCACACGTGGACACACCGGTGGACTAAACCATGAAGACGCAGAAGGAACCAATGACTTCTGGGCGGACCCGGGTAACAAAAAAGTAAATAGGTCCTGTGTTTCCCTGGAAATGTCCCCTGACAAAGCTGTGCCTGAGCTTTCTCATTTGAAAAACGGGATTCGAAATAGGAAAAAATTCAGATCCTTTTTAATTGTAACAAAGTTTGGTTTCAGCGCTCAGTTAAGTGAGAGTTTTAAAGAAAAACTGAACTAAGAAAAAGCATCCCATATGGTCTTACTGAATTTTAGATTCTAAATTGGAACCTTAAATATAGTTTCCTGTTCTCTTTTCTTCTTCTGATCCCCTTTTATCATAAAACTTTTTAAACTTGCAAAAATGACCTATTTTTTAAAAAGCATCATAAGAAATACAAACTCTGTTCTGTGCTTTTGTTATTGTTTGTTTCGCTTTTGTCAGTACTCAGGATTGAATCCAAGGCCTCTGTCATGAACTGCATCTCCTACATTCTTATTTTGTTTTTATTTTAAGCAAGGGTCTTATTAAGTTAGCCAGGCTGGGCTTGCAGCCCTCCTGCCTCAGCCTCCCAGAGTGCTGAGATTATAGGTATGTATGCCACACTGGGCTTTAAATTCTGTTTACATCAGGCAAACAGAAGAACAGTAGGACATGAGCCAACATTAAAAAGCACACATGACTGACACAGGATGTAAGAAGTCGCCTTCATGCTCTGCGAATGCTCGTGAACCATGTTCTGCTGGCTGGGAAGGTTTACTCCGCTTTGTTGATAACATCTGTTACCTATCTCCACATGCTGCTATCAGCGGTGGTTCCCCAACACAGGACTCTCTGATCACCAGGATCTGTGCCAGCTCCTGCCTCCCAGCAGCTGATCCAAACCTTTGCTGAAGGAATTAATTCAGATATGCAAAAATCTCTTTCTTTGAAAAAGGAACAATGGCTCTTAAGCTATGTATTTCCATCAACAATGTATCCTTTTAACTTTCTAATGTAATTCTTACCTGTTAGTGTCTTTAGTGTCTTTATTGTTCTAAGTATCATAACCCTTTTAGCTGCTTTCAGAATTTTGTCCAATTTCAGAAAAGAGTCCTAAATTGCTCTACTACCTACCTGCAAGTGCTGCTTTTCTGCATGACGTCAGCTCGATGATACCCAGAGAGTTTACAAAAACCGTCATTACTATAAACTACAGGCCAATCCACAATTTGGGCATTTCCCAGTAAGAAACTTGATTCTGAGGAAGAAAAGAGAAAAAGGAAGTTACTTAGTTTTATTTAAAAATTCTTTCCAGTAATCAAAATATTTAAAGAAATTCAAAAAGATAAATGAAATGATGGATTGTTACACTACAACTAATATAACCCTTAGTTGACATGAGGCCCGAGGAGATATGCAATAAATGCAAGATTCCTATAGAAACCTAGAACTCCATTTAAAAGAAACCAATTAGACCAGACCCGCATCGGAGGAGCAGGGCTGCCCCAGAGGAGCACGGCACCAAGCAGCAGAGACAAAGACTAACCAACCTCCTCAATCCCGGACAAAGGTAAAACCCACCAAAAGGCAGGAGAACACAGAACCCACAACTGTTGAAGGCAACAGCTCACTTGGACCCCACTTTGTGACCTACATCCAGCAGGGAACCGAGGGCTGACTGTACTGCCACCTACCAACATGAGCAAGGACCTGTCTTGCCTTGAGTGACCACAGTCTGGGATGAATGAACAGAAGGGCTTTCAGGCCACGTGGAGCATTTTAAAGACTTACGGGCCCTATCACTCATCAGAGAAAAAAATCATGACTGACTACATGAGGAGACTGCAGACTGTGGAAATAAACCATTCATTCAATCACATGGGAATTTTTTCTTTGACTTGATTTTTTTTAAGTTTTCTTCTTCATGTTATTTTTATCTTCCCCTCAACAGGATTTTTTTTTTTTGAGGGTTAAAGGCTTTTCTTTTTTTCTTTCTTTTAGTTCCTTTTTTCCATTTTACCTTTTTCCCTTCTAACATTTTTCTCCCTTCTTTCTTTCATCTCGTTTTTCCTGTTTATCTTTTTTCTTCTTTCTCATGTTCATTCTTTCCAGTGGCTATTCTCTACCACTGTTATTTTGTTCTTTTATACCTTAATAAGAGCACCTCATTTACTTTTCTCTCCTCCTTCTCAAATCCCATTAATTTTTAAAATTTTATTTGCATTCTTTCTCCAGTTCCCAACTCCCTCAATTTTTACTAGTTAAGCTTTACGAATCAGTAGATAAATGGTTAACATTCTGTTGTTGCTATTGAATATTGTTCTATTATTACTAGAGGTAAAGGTCTCCCACTTAGTAAGTATTTACAATAGGTCAATAGAAGATAAATGCCTAAAAAATGCTTCCCAAAACTCCCAAAAGCTGACGCCCAGGGCACTAAAGGGAAGAAACCAAAAGCCTAATACCCAAATTATCCAAAATATGATGAAGATAGAAAATAAAACAATTCAATAAGGCTACTGGCAGAACCACAGAAGTTATAGATAACAAGACATTGAGTCAATTAAACAAAATAATCAGCTATTCTAAAGAATACACTAATAAAAAATAGAAGAGTTAAATAAAACAATGTAAAACATGCAAGATAAACATAAAAAGACCCCAAAGAGAAATTCAGATAATTAAAATTCTACTCAAAGTATATGCAGCAGAAGTAACCAATGTAAGAGCAGTGTCTCAAATTTAGAAGAAAGGGTTGTTGTAAATAATCACTAATAAGAGACATTATAAAAACATGAGAACTTGAAAATGAACCTAATAGGTCTGAGATGACACAAGGAAGGCTCATTAAGATAGATTGGAATTACCAAAAATTCAGAAGATAGCACAAAAATCATTTTACTGAAACAAAAGCTGAAAAATTTCCCAATAATAACAACTTTGCGTATGGATAAGGTATATAGAACCCCAAATATTCCTGATCAAAAAAGAGCCTTTCCACAATACATCCAAGTGAAAATCCCAAAAATCTAACACAGAAACAAAATCTTAAATGTAACAAACCACTTACAAAGAAAAACCCATTGGAATTGAAACATACTTCTCACTATAAAATGTAATGGTCAATAGAGCTTTGAGTGAACTGTCTCAAGCCTTATAAGAAAATTTCCATCCCAGGCTGACATATTGTGCAAAAATATCTAAATGTCTTCAAAACTGCTGGAGAAATAAGATACCTGCATGATAAACAGTGCCTAAAGAAACCGATGACCACCAAAGCAGTCCTCCAAAAACTTCTCAAGGATACTCTTGATAATTACAAAAAGTACAACAGAATTAATACATCAAGCAGAATGATCAGTTAAGCAGAAGGAAAGGAGAGCATCAAAAACGGGAATATAAATCAAGGACAGGAATAAGTCAATACCTATCAGTAATAATCCTCACTTTAAATGGTTTCAATTCCCATCAAAAGAACAGAGGTATATGGAATGGATCAAACAACAAAATCCATCTGAAAAGTGACTGTTCATTTGAGATGCTCATTTTTTAATTGGGTCTTTAAATTTAGGGGCTGATTTTTTTTCAAGTTCTTTACATACTCTAGATAGTAGTCCTTTGTCTGATAAATAGTTGATAAAAATTCTTTCATATTGTACATTGTTTTTTAATTCTTGGGGTAGTTTCTCTTGCGTGCAGAAGCTTTTTGTAAGATGAGATTGCAGTTGTTGATTGCTTCTGATACTTCCCATGATGCTGAGGTTTTGTCCATAAAGTCTTTCCCTATGCCAATGTCTTCAAGAATTCTACCTAACCTATTTTTGAGCAGATTTAGTATTTCTCTTTTAAAATTTAGGTTTCTAATCACTTTGATTTCGTTTGGTACATGGAGAAAAAGATCTAGCTTTAATCTTTGGCAAGTTAAAATCCAGTTTTCCCAACACTATTTGTTAAAGAGGCTATCTTTCCACCATTTAGGGTGTTTGGCTCCTTTGTCAAAGATGAGGTGGTTCAGTATATCTGGGGCTATTCCTAAATCTTCTAGTCTGTTCCACTGAGGCTTGGGTTTGTTTCTTTGTCAGTACTCTGCTGTTTTATCACACCTGCTTTATAGTATAGTTTCAAGTTGGGGATTGTGATGACCTTTGCCTTGATCTAGTTGCCTAGGATTGTTTTTGCTATTGTAGGTCTCTTCTGGTTCCAGATGGATTTTTTGGATTATTTTCTCTAGATCTATGAAATATACTGTTGGGATTTCAATTGGGATGGCACTGAATCTATCTAGTATTTTTGGCAATATGACTATTTTGATGACACTGTTTCTTCCTACCCAGGAACAAAGGAAGTCTTTCCACTTTCTAATATCCTCTTCAGATGAAGAAGTAAAGGCAGTTAAGAAACATACGAAGAAATGTTCAACATCGCTGGTCATTCAAGAGATGCAGATGAAAACACTGAGATTCCATCTCATTCCACAAAGAATAGCTGCTATCATCAAATCAACCAACAAACACTACTGAGGCTGTGGAGAGAAAGAAACCCTTCTCCAATACTGATGGGAATGTGGACTAGTTCAACCACCACGGATATAAGTGTGCAGATTCCTTAAAAAACTAGGACTTGAGTCCCACTTGACCCTGCTATTCCTCTGCTAGGTATATATACAAAAGGATTAAAAGAATCATACCACAGCAACATATGTGCTTCCATGTTAATAGCAGCTCAGTTGGTAATAGCTAAATCTTGGAAATAGCCCAAATGTCCATCAATGGGAGTCTGGATAAAGATGATGTGTTTTGTTTTTGGTTTTTTTAAGAAAATGGAGTATCACTCTGCCATAAAGAATGATGAGTCTGAGTCATTTATACTCAAATGGATGTAGCCTGAGGATATACTCAAAGGTGAAATAAATAGGACACAGATGTATAAGTACTGTATCTTTTCTCTAGTATGAGAAACTAAGGGTGTAAAAGAATGCCAAAATGTATGACAGGAAATGTGAAATTGGAAGAAGATGTATAAAAGGAAAAGGGAAAGGGCAGTAAGGGAAAGTAATGAAGGGAAAGAAAAAAATTGATAATTAAAAAAAATGAAACAAAGCTTCTGTCAAAGGGGGCAGCGGATATAGGGAGGGGAGAGGAAGGGGAAAAATGAGAATCAAGATGTGTCAGGTACAGGTACAAATTCTCAATGCTGAATGTGGTCATAATATATGCATAAAATGTACCAATAAAATCAATTTTTAAAAATCCAGGGCCAGGGGTGTAGCTCAATGGCATTGTGTCTGCTTCACAAGTGCAAGGCCCTGAGTTTGATCTCTGGTACCACAAAACCCAAACAAACTGCAACTTAGCCATCAAAGAAATGTACAGACTAAAACTTAAAGGGAGGAAAACAAAGTGCTATGCAACAGGAACTCAGAAAAGCAAGTATAGCTAGCTTATATTCAGACCAATTGAATGTCACACAAAAACTGATTGAAACAGTCAAAAGTCACTGCATATTGGTTAAGAGAACAATCCTAAAGATAACAATTCTTAACATAAATGTAACAGCAGCACATCCATCTTCGTAAAATAAGCACTACTGGACATAAAAGATCAAACAGACATAAATACAATTACAGTGGAGGAAACGATACCTCAGTTCAAGAGTACTTTTGTTTGAAAACAACTTGATTCACAAACAGAAGCATCTGTCAAGACTGTGTTTTCATTTAAGAGTTCTGCATCAGGTGAAAGACACCACCACAGCCATCTTTCCACATGAACATGAATGTGAACATCTTTTCCACAATCAGGGAATCAATTAAGTTCATAAACCAAGGTACCACTATCTTAAAATCACAAATAGACAGATCAACTAGATGAAAATATCAACAAAGAAGTATCAGTATTGAGCAAAACTTCTGAACAAATGGACTTAGTAGATATCTACAGTGTTCCACTTGACAACAAAATATGTATTCTTTGCAGGAACACATGCAACTTTCTCCAAAATACAGCACATAGTAGCCAATAAATCATGCTTAAGTAAATGTAATGGAAATTATACTATGAGTATTATTAGTCCAAAGTACAAAGAATTTAGAAACTGATAACAAAACACAAAAATTATACAGAAGCATGAAAACTAAACAGTATACTCTAACATAAACAATGGGCTACAGAAGAAATCAAAGAAGAAATAAGATAGCTTCTAAAACTAATAATAAGGCCAGTACAACATAGCAGAAGTTATGGAACACAATAAAAAACAGTCCTAAGAGAGAAGTTTACAGCTGTGAATTCCCATATCACAAAAACAAAACAAGCTCAAATAAATAATGTAACGATGTATACCAAGATCCTAGGAAAAACAAGAACAATCCAAACTCCAAGCTAGTACACAAAGGAAATTATAAAGAGCAGAGATCAATGAAATTGAGAAAAAAATTACAAAGAATTAATGTAAAAGCCAGTTCTTTAGAAAATAAACAAAATAGACAAACCTTCAGCCAATCTAACCTAAAACAAGGAGAGAAAAGACCCAAATCAATGCAATCAGAAATGAAAATAGTAAAATCATAATGGACACTCCCCCCAAAATTAATCAACAACTAGTTTGCAAACCTGTGGCAATAAGTTGGAGAATAGAGAAGAGTAAATTCATACACACATATGAATTACTAAAATTAAATCAAGATTTTAAATCCCAGAATAACTCAATAAAAGGCAATAAAATCAAAAGAGTAATAAATAGGCTATAAGCTAAAATAAGCCCAGGCTTAGATGGGCTCATTACTAAATCCAAAAAAACTTCAGAGGTATTAATACCAATACTTCCCAAGTTTATTAATAGAACTGAAGAGGACTACTCCCAAAGTAATTCCTAGAAGGTACTATTATTCTAATTCTGAAACCAGAAAATAATCTAACTAAATAAGACAACTACAGACCAATCACTTCAATGAATATAGATGCAAAAATCTTCAACAAAATATTAGGAAACAGAATGCAACAAATAGTCAAAAAAAAAAAAAAAGATCTTATGTCATAGCTGAGTAGGAGTCATTCCAGAAATGCAAGGACATTTCAATATACATGAACATAAAAATATAATATGCCACATAAACAGAAAGGACAAAAATCGTATGATTATCCCTATGGATAGAGCAAAAACCCCTCGCAAAACTGAACATCCTTTAATCATAAAAACAGTGAAGAAAATAGGTACGGAAGGACCTTATCTCAATCTGATAAAAACCATTTATGACAAATCTACTGCAAGCCTCACATTAAATGGGGGGAAAGTGAAAGCTTTCCCTCTAAAATCAGAAACAAAACATGGATGCACTCAATTACCATTCATGTACAAAAAGTACTCGAAACATTAGCACGTGCAATTAGGCAAGCCAAAGAAACAAAAGGAGGAAATATAGGAAAGGAAGAAGTCAAATTGTCATTATTTGCAGATACCAAGATCCTCTATTAGAAGATCCCGGAAAAGCTACCAAGACTCCAGAATTAATCAAATTTAGCAATGTAACAGGAGGCAAAACCAATACACAAAATGCAGTTTCTTTATTGTACACTAACCATCAACCCACCAAGAAAGAAATTCCAGGAAAACTACCATTCACAACAGCACCAAGGTAATTTAAATACTTCAGAGTTCACTTAACAAAGGAAGTGAAAGAGCTCTGAAATGAAAACAACACTCTGAAAAAGTAAATTCAAACTATGAAGATATCCTCATTTCTGAATAGGCAGAGCCAATATCAACAAAATGGCCATACTTTCAAAACTGCTATACCAATTTAGCATAATTCCAAGCAAAATTCCAACAGGATTCTTCACAGAACTGGAGAAAACAATCCTGAAATGCATATGGAAGGAGAAGAGACACAAAATAGCAAAACAACCCTGAATAAAATGAGCCAAGTGACAAGCATCACAACCCAGGACTCAACATTATATTGCAAAGCTACAATGACTTTAAAAAAAGAAAAGCAAGATACTGGCAAGAGGATTGATGGAACAAAAACAACTCCAATTCACTCAGTGATGCATGAATTGTGACAAAAGTGCCAGCAACACACACTGGAGGAAAAGATGGCAAAACTGGCTTCCCACACGCAGGAGGTCAAATCAACCCCACACCTGTCTCATCACATACTAAGCTAAAATAAAAATGCATTAGAGAACTAAAGGTTAAGCCAGAAACACTTAACCTGCTGGAAGACATGTGAGGGAAAAACCTTAAAGTCATATGCTTAGTCAGGACTTTCTGAACAAAACCCTAGGCATAAAAAACAGTTCCAACGATCAACAGGCGGGGCCATCTGAAATGAAAAAACCCCTCCACACTAAAATAAGCAACCAATAAGTTAAAAGGTAATATACAGATTGGAAAAAAATTTTTGTCAACAATTCCTCAGACAGAAGACCCATATCTAGAATGTATAAAGAACTCAAAACAGGGCCAGGGAGTTAGCTCAGTGGTTCCAGCGCCTGTCTTGTAAGCACAAGGACCCGGGTTCAATCCTCCGTAACCACATACCATACTGGGCGTGGAGACTCACGCCCAGCAGCAACCAGTAACACATACCACAGTGCCGGGCGTGGTGGCTCGCACCTGTAATCCCAGCACTCAGGAGGCAGAGGCAGGAGGATTGCTGTGATGTGAGTTTGAGGCTGAGCTGAGTGCCAGCCTGAACCACAAAGCGAGACCCTGTCTCAAAAAACCTAAAAAAAAAGAACTCAAAACAATTAGTGCCCTTCCCAAAATAAAAATCCAGTGGGAAAAAATAACCAGGCAAAATGATGCTTCACAGAAGAAGTACTAATGGCCAACAAATACATGAAGGAATGCTCAACACTGCTGGCCAGTAGAGAAATACAAATTAATGCAAGAGACATTCCACCTGCAGAGCTGCATAGCACCTCCAGAAAGAGGGGCTATCTTCAAGAAAATAAATAACAAATGCCAGACAGATTGTAGGGAAAAAGGAACCCTTCTATACTATGAGTGGGACTATAAATTATTAGAACCATTATGGAAATTCATATGTGAATTTCTCAGAAAACTAAAACTAGAAAGTATACTCAACCCAACTGTTCTCCATCTAAGTATCTTCCTGAAAGAGTCAAAGACACATTACTACACGCACACCCATGTTTATAGCAATTCATAATAGCTCCTTCTCAGAATTAACCTATATATCCATTGACAGATGAATGGATAAAGAAAATATGGCATTCACACACCATGCAGTACTACTCCAACATAAAGAAAGATCTGAATCATTTGTGGGAAATGTATGTGCCTTGAAACTGTCATGTTAAGTGATGCAAACCACACAAGTTCAAATGTTGTGCTGTTTTTTTAACAATCACGTTGTTTCTCTGATATGAGAAACATAGACTAAAAGTAAGGAGCAAAATAAAAGATAGATAATAGGAAGTAGAGAGACAAAGCAAGGAAAGGGATGAAGAGATGGAAGCTGAGAAGAGGGGAGGAAAACGGGTGAAAAAAAAGGAACTGTGTATGTATATGTACCAACTCCACACAAGAAATGTAAACACTATGTACTATAGACTTGTACTGATAAATTTAAATAATAAGCATCCATAAATAAAAATTAAAGGAACAAACATAATACTTCTTTTGATTATGTATACCCTATATTATAGAAACATAAGCTTAGTGTCAAATAATATTGACTACACCTAAAATGGGATAATTTACTAGGCCTAAGGATATAAACACTTTGTACAAATTGAGAATATTAAACTTGTAACAGAGGTCAACTGGGCTATCTTCCTTCTAAAACTTTCACTCACATAATTTTGACACGATGAGAAAAATTATTTTTACATTTGTAAGATTAACTCAAAGTCTAATTTAAAATACATTAAATAATCTTCTTTTAAAATAATTCAAATATATTATTTTCCCCCACAACTACATAGAAACTGGAAACTATCAACCTGCTATATAAAAAGGGTATCTATTTTACATTAAAAAGTAGATTGACATTAGGCATAAAAATTAAAACAAACAATAACCTTTGGTATCAACTTGAATTGAAAATCTAATAGCTTCAGGCAATTTAGAAATTTTGTAGATGATATGGTAATTTAAAATTAAAATAATAAATAAATAAAATTAAAATACTTTTTTTTTTTTTGAGACAGGGTTTGGCTTTGTAGTTCAGGCTGGCCCTGAACTCACTATATAGCCCAGGCCAGCCTCAAACTCACAGCAATCCTCCTGCCTCTGCCTCTGGAGTGCTGGGATTGCAGGTGAGAGCCAACATACCCAACACTATGGTATATAGGTATCAGTGCTGTGCTTATGAGTATGAGTCACCACACCTGGCATTGTGGTATGTGGTTACCAGAGATTGAACTCGGGACCTTATGCTTGCTAGGCAGATGTCAGAACCACTGAGCTAAATCCTCAGCACTAAAATATTTTAATATTTTTAAAAATTAGAATTCTAAAAGGAAAGCTGTACTTCACAACATCTACTAAAAATATCCTCTGAGCTCACATTCAGGATAGGATACAGAAACAGATATGAATTTATGAGTAGCAGACTTTTATACTGACTCAAAATTGGTTGGTCTTCATAAAAACAATACTGACACAGAAGTTTAATAAAACATACATACAACACAATTTGCTCTCAACTAATTTACATGTTGATAAAACAGATATCTAAAAACCAAATACAATTCAGAAGCATAGATACTAAATCAAGAATCCCCAAACAGCACATAAGAAAAGGCCTTTTGAAGACACTAGGCTTAAACAGACAATAAATCCTTTAAAAAGAGAGAGAGAGAGAGCTGTCTTAGGTGCAACCCTCATTTAACTAGCCATCTTCCAGGATGTCTAGTTTTATAATTACTTCTGGTTGTGATAAATGCTTAAGGTGATTAATATTTCACTTGCCCAGAACAGTGAAAGGAACAGGAAAGGGGGCTAGCAGAAAAGAAGGAAAAAGAAATTTTTAGAGAATGTAACTGTTTTCTATCTTAATATCAAGTTCACAGAAGACAGCAGGAAATCTTACCAACCTGGAGACAGACAGTGATTTCTTACATAAGACTCATACAGCAATCACCACCAGAATTGCTGATAATTTACGCATCACCAAAATTAAAATCAACTACTCTTTCAAGAACACTGTCAGGAAATAAAACTTACTGCCTAGTAGTAAATGTTTATAATAGAGATATCTGAGAAAGAATTCAAATTCCATAGGTAGCTCTGCTACCCATGAGCTCTTCACTCAGGCCCGGAACATGTGGCAGGCCACACAGCGATGCACCCAGAATTTCAGTCTCTGGTTCAAATTAGCGTTAAACAGTCCACTTGAAACCATCCATCAGTCCGATCTGTCCTTTTTGTTATATATACAGGTCACAACTCCCAAGTGTGTCCATCCTCAAACCTCAAATCTTTTCCCAGATTTATGAAGCCTTCTGAAATCCACTGTCACACCGCCTACCAATGCAGAGATGTTTCCATTAACGGTAGGTCAGTTTCTTTGTCATGTCCCCAAAATGTACCCCCTCATGATGCCCACTGTTCAATCAAGAAACCTTCCCTCCATCCCTCTGCCTAGCAAACAGTTAAGAACCCTCCCACGTCTACGCTCTGTCTGACACATTCCGTGAGGAACTCAGCGTGCGTCCCCGGTGGCTGCCGGCAGAGCTCCCTCCAGCCCTGCATGGAGCCACTTTCCACAGAGGCTGTGAGTTCACAGAGGCCACGTCATAGCTCCTATTCATCCAGCTCACTCCTCGTGGTTTCTGCCCATGCTTCTCCACCAAAGCACCCACCGGGAAACATTCACCTGTTTTCTCTGCACAGGTCTGCCGGCTTCCTGTGCATGCCGCTATCCTTTACCTGCTAAGTACACAGCACAATTCCTGCATATCTTCCCTCAGCCCTCTCCTTCCTCTACTCTCTGTTCTCACCTATTCATAATCCACAGATTCAGGAATTCATAAGAGCACACAATGCAAAGCAGATCTCTTCTATCACTCTAGATGCTGATTTCCAACCTGACCCCTGTTCTTGGCTATCTAAAATGTCCCTCAGGATAGCACCTTTGAGACCCATTAGTCCTCAGAATCAGGGGCTTTTCTAGTGTCTTCTACACGGGACAGTAATCCATGTGATTTCTTTTATGACCCAAAGTGTGTGTACATATAGGCAAGGTGTGTGCAGGCAGGAACAAACACAACGAAAAAAAATATTAGACAATGTTCTCAGTGAATTAAATACATTCTACTATTTTCTAGTGTATTGCAAGTTTGTATTAGTCAAAACCCATTAAATCAATTTCACACCCCAATAAAGGGCTGCATCTCATGGTTTTGAAAATATGCCTTAAGCAGCCCTCCCAACCTGTCTCTCTCTTTCTCTCAGCCCCCCTGACCCCCCCCCCGACTTACTTTTAAGGTCAGAAGCAGTAATTAGAACGTGTATTTCCCAAACACTGAATCTCGGCTGAGACACAAGTTCACACTCTTTCTAGGAGAAAGTGTGTCTTTTTTACTTCAGATGAAAAGCATGGAAGCAAGAAGTGATGAGAAAGATCTAAAGCAACGCCCTACAGGAGGACAAATTCTGCTTTTTTTTGACTTGAACACAGCATTATTTAGGAAAAAGAAAAAGTTAAGAGTCAAAACTGGGTACTACAGGCTGCACCCCTCCCACCTCTTTCCCAAAATACCTACTTGGTTTTAATCAGTAACACTGAACACAGACAATTCCGATATTTTCCAGGTACATACTACAGTATTTGCTTAAATATTTCATCACACCTAGCAACTAAGAGTTTTTTAAAACAAATTTAGAAAATTGTATAGCACTTGCCAAGTATGAGCAAGGCACTGAGCTTGACGCTCATCACTGGGGAACAAACCAAGGAAATGTGCTTCCCATTCATCACTATGCTTCCAGGTTGGGTCCTGTAACTCAGAGCATCAAAGAATAAAGCAACAGGGCGGAGACGGCAGAGTGAGAGGGAGCAGCATACGAGAGCCAGGCTAGAACGCAGAATCAAAGGGCACGGAAGAAGAGCTCCAGGAATCCAGACGGAGCTAACAGATACCACAGAGAAACTGAAGACCACACAGAGGGGAAAGTGAAGCAGTCTGAAACACTAATTCTGGTGCCCAGGGAGAAGAATCAGTCTCCATAAAAATCCACAGAAGGTCAGCAGCTCCATGGAGAAAGAGCGGGCCAGACTAGCACTGCTAGCCCCCTAAAAGCCCAGTTATTGCACACTGAGAATTCAGCATGGGATTTTATACTGAAAACCATTGGTACAATGTGGGCTAGAGGTAGAGACGACATCCGTGCAGCATCACCATATTTGGGAGTGATTAACAGGAGCCATGTCATGAGGGTGCTGCTTCTGAGCTATGCTGGTAATCAGAGTCACAGAATGACCACACATCAGAGTATCCTGCCACTGTGACTAGGTGGGAGATGGCACCAACAGTCATGGGAGGTGACAGGACAGTCACAGACACTCTGAGAAGTTTAAGCAGTGGCAAACTTAGGCCAGAAAGGACACAGGGGTCCTGCCCTCTGTAGTTAGGAAACTGATCATGTGTGGTTTTCTGAGGCGTCTGGACCTGAAAGTTCTAGCAATTAAGTCTGGCAATTACCCTGCACCAGCACTGCCTGTTCCCAGCACAGAGCTCCGTGGCCTGTTGGTTTTCTCCATCTTCCAGCACAATGAGGGACACACCTCAGCTTGGACAGCTGCCACCGCCTGGCGTGTACAGAGAGAGCGGCTGCGGGAGCCAGGGAGCCGCCCACAAACACACAGGCCACAAAGGCAGGTGAAGACAGCAGTGTCTGTGGACACACAGGGCAGCCCAAGCAAACACCAGAGCTGCCAGAATGAAGACAGTCCCAAGGCGGACGCCAGCCACTGTCTGACCCCACCCAGAAAGGAAGGAAGGGCAGGATTTGTAACACACATTTTAAAAAGCAGATGTAATGACACAGGACTTAGCTTGGACTTTCTAACACTCTCCTACCTGGTGGATGCCAAATATGCAAGGCCTGGAAAGAAAACACTCACTCAAATGCATAGAGAGAAAAAATGCGGACTCATTTCTCTTACTTGTCTTGGAGGGATTAGTTTTAACTCTTCTTTGCATTTTGTTTTAGCTTTTATGTCTCGGTTCTCTTTTCCTTTTTCTAGGTTTGGTTTTTTTTTTTTTCTATTACTTTCACCTAATTCTATTAACTTTCTTTTATTCTTTAATTGGGTTATTTCAATTTTTCAATTGGGTTATTTCAATTTTTGTCTTCTCTCTCATCTGCATTTTTTTTCAAATTCTATTTTTTTCATTTTCCTCTTCCCATCCCCTCCATCTTTATCATTACGAGTAAGTTCTATAAATTTTTAGATATGTAATTGGCTCTGTGCTGATTGCCAAGTTATTTTCCTCTTGTTAATGGCAGTATACTTGTTGTGTTTCATAGATATTTACATTGTGTCAATCTCTGGTTTTGTCTTTGTGTTTATATGTATTGTAGATCTCTTGTCTATTCTTATTGTTGATTTGTAGTTTTTATTCATTTCTATGATGTTTCATTGTATAGTTTGTCTTTAATTCTTCCATTATCACTGATTTCTTTGCTATGTCTAATGGTGGCACAGCTGCTGCTATTAACTGGCTTTTATTGTATACTTCTTTCTGGATTGTCTTTATGTCAGCAAAATTACTGCAGCTCATTTTTCTCTTCATGGTGCTAGGGACAAGCAACAAAGGAAGGCTGAGCTCTAAAAAGACCCTGAGTATCACACTCAGTAGGTTGAAAAGACATAAACACCTAAACTTAACCAAACATGAGGACTTGTCACAGGAACACAGGGTCTAACTTAGAGATCCCTCTAGAGTAACAGAGTGCTTCTACCCTATCTGATTTTCAAGCTGCAGAGCAAAACTAGAAATGCAAGAAAACAAGGCAAGAAGATGCTTCCAAAACCCTTCAACTCCTCAAAAACTCATCTTATGGACAATGAAGTAGTGAAATTTCTTGAGCAAAGAACTAAACAATAAAATAGTCAAAATGTTTGAAGAGATAAAAATAATACACAAGCAAATTCATAAATTGTAAAGTGAGATTAGAGAGGATTTTATTAAACAGAGGATTTTGCTAACAAAATATATGGTAAGCTTAAAAAAGAAACAAATAATAAACCAGTCAAGTAAAACAATATAAGATGTCAAGGACCAGTGTGATGAAGAATTAGAAATTATACAAAGAAAACAAGCAAAAATATAAGATATGAAAAAACCAATAGAAACTATGTGTAACAGATTTGACCAACATGAGGACAGTGTCTGAAACTGAAAATAAGATAGATGTAGTAAATCATATACTCAATGATAACCTAAAAATAACAAAACATCATGCAAGCTGAACCCAACAACTGCTACATGATTAATATAACAGCAATCTCAGAATTATAAGAATAAAAGATAATCTACAAAGTGACTCAAAAGGTACCCATAATTTAATGACCAAAATCATAGCTAACAGAAAATTTTCCAAAATTCAGGAAGATATTCAATATTTAAATATGACAACCAGATAAATCCCCAAACAGACATGATCAGAATAGAACCTCCGCCATCACACAACATAAGCAAAATTCCAGAAATTTGACAAAAGCAGAGAATACAAAAAGCTAGTAGAGAAAAACAGCAAATTACTTCTAAAGGCCAGACTATCAGAATTACAGCTGATTTCTCAGCACACACTGGAAAGGCCAAGAAAGCTTGGAGTGAAGTTTTTCAGGCCCTACAAGAAAACAACTGACAATCCAGGCTTCTATATCCTGCAAATTAGTCTTCCAAACTGATGAAGAATAAAGACTTCCATCATCAAGAAATTCTAAAGAAATGCATGAATATTAAACCAGAAGACACTACTCAAGAGAATGCGAGGCACAGACGGGGAGGCCACAAGCCAGCAACCAAGACAAATACAGACATTATTTAATGACCGAGTTCCTTTCCTGTGACTGGGGTGTTAAATGAACTGGTTGCTAAATGAAGAATTGAATATACTATGTACATTACAATATTCAGAAAAAAATAGTCAAAGGAAACTCCAACTTGATGTCTTTGCTTTTGTTTGCGTAACCCTCACACTCAGTACTGCAGTGTATAACAGAACATAAAACTACAGTGCTTTCCTACTGCACAGTATAACCAGGACAAATCAATACTGCACTGCAGAAGCCACTCTACAGCTTCACTACCATTCATGGACCTATGTCACAAATCTAAATGTGAGTCTAAGTCCAAGAGGCAGGTTGTAAGTCCAAGTAGTCATGAAATAAGTCATTAAACACGGAACACGTGTACATGTAAAATTAGGAGAGTAATAAAAGAAAAATTAAAAAGTAGGGCTGGAGATTTAACTCAGTGGTTCCAGCATCCACCTGGCAGGTGCAAGGTCCCAAGTCTGATCCCCGGTACCATATACCACAAAGCTGGGTGTGGTGACTCACGCTTGTAATCCCAGCAGTCAGGAGGCAGAGGCAAGAGGATTGCCATAAGTTCGAGGCTAGCCTGAGCTACAAAGTGAATTCAGGGCCAGCCTGAACTACAAAGGAAGACCCTGTCTCAAAAAATATAAAATTAATTAATTAATTACTTTTAAAAATAAAGTAAAGGATTCAGATGTGGGAAAACAGCGCAATGACAGGATTCAATACACACCTTAAAATAATTCTCAATGTCAGTGGCCTTAACTCCTCACTCAAAAGACATATTCTGGAAAACCAGATCAAAAATTAAAATGCAACCATTTACTGCCTACACAACCATTCAAAAAGAAGCTCATAGTCTAAAAGTGAAACGATATTTTTAAAAAATGCAACAAAAGTCCACAGCAAGCAGGAGTAGCTATAGTATTTTCAGAAACAACAGACTTCAAGCCACGGCTGATCACAAGAGACAAAGATGGCCACCACATAGTAAGAAAGGTAACAGCTCAACAGGAGGAGAAGACAACTACAAATACCTATGCCCTGAACACTGGTACCCCAATTCATGAAATTAAAACTACCTGAAGTAAAAGGACAGATGGACACCAACACAATCACAGCGGATGACTTCAGCACCCACTTTCACAACTGGACATTAATCAGACAGAAAGTCGTCAAAAAAATACCAGAGTTAAGCCACACCACTGAACAAACCAACTGACCAGATAATCGCCCAGCAACAACACTATTTGAAGGAGTAGCAAAAACTTCTTCCAGAATACATGATATCTTAGGCCATACAGCATGCATACATAACTACCGGAAAACTGAAATAATCCGCTGCATAACACTGAATGATTATGGGACAAAGCTAGAAGTCGACAGCAAAGTAAACCACAGAAACTACATAAACTCATGGAAATTAAACAGTGCACCACTGAATAATCAATCATCACAAAAAGCAAAGAAATTACAAGGTTCCTAAAATCAAGTGATGATGGAAAAACAACATGCCCAAAGCTGGGGAGCATCAGGAAAGCAGGTCTGAGAAGGAGCTGGGTAGCACACGTTAAAGAACTGAGCAAGCCCACACACACGGGAGTGATTACAAGCAACTTAATGATGCATCTCAAAGGGCTAGAAAAACCATGCAATCTGAACATGAAATTTCTAAAATGGAAAAAATTATAAAGATCAAGGCAGAAAAAGTAATGCAACTGACACAGTAAAGACAGTACAAAGTGTCAATGAATACAACAGTTTGAAGAATAAATAAGACTGGTAAGTCTTTAATCACAGTTACCAAAACAAAGATGAGAAACATACCAATGTAAATTAGAAATAGAAAAGGTGAACTCACAAACTACAGCATGAGAATGCAGAGGATTATAAGAAATAATAGTATCTCAAAAACTTATATTTCAATAAATTACACAACTTAGAATTAATGGAGAAATTCCTATATATATAAGAATTACCAAAACTGAAGTAAGGCATAAAAATCATGAGTAGAATGATTTCAGACAAAACACAGAGGCAGTAATAAGAACTTTGCCAACAAAGAAAAACTCAGGGCCCAGTGGATTAACCACAAAATCCCACCAGGACTTCTAGGAAGATCTAACACCAATACTCCTCAAACTATACAACAGAGCTGAAAGGAAACGAGTGTTGCTGATCTTCTTCCTGGAAGCTGGCATTGCCCTGATGCAAAACCAGACAAAAGCTTCACAACAAACGAAAACTACTCATCCATCTCCTTAATGAACCCAGATTCCAGAATCCTCAATGAGATACTTACAAATGGAATGCAGTAAATCATTAAAAAGGTCACACAGCATGACCGAGTTGGCTTCTCCCAGAGACACCATCCACATATGATCATCAGTAAGTGTAATTCATCACAGAAATGGAAGAGAAGACAAAAATCACCCGATCATGTTGACAGATGCAGAAAAAGGCCTATGACAACATCTAGCACCCATTCAGGATTTTTTTTTTTTAATGCTGACAAAACTAAGTACCAAAAGGCCTGTCAAACAGATAAAAGCCAATCACAACAAATCCACTATCAATGCACCAATAAGGAAAAAACTGAAAGCTTTTCCTTTAAAGTTGGAAGTAAGAAAAGGGTGTCTACTCTCTGGAATCCTGTTCAATATAGTACTCAAAATTACAGGCAGAGCAATCAGGCAGGAGAAAAAAGTAAAAGGAAAGGAAGTCAAACTATCCTTCTTCACGGATGACATGATCCTTTCTATGTAAGATCCAGAAACTCTACCAAAAGGCACCCAGAAATAATACATTCATTAAAGAAGTATGATACAGAATAAACACAAATATCAATAGTGTTCCTGTACACCAATAATGAACTCAATGAGAAAGAAATTGGGAAAATAATTCCATTCACAATAGCTTAAAAAAAATTACCTACCTAAAAGTAAACTAACCAGGGAAGTGAAAGGCCTCTGTGACAAAAACTCTGTTACTTCACAAAGGAGACTGAAGAGAACATCAGAAAATGGAGACATTCCCTGATCGTGGCCAGGCAGAACCAGTATTACCAAAATGGCCATATTCCAAAATAATATACAGATTTGATGCAAGCCCAAACTATATATAAACAGCACTCATCACAGAACTATAAAAAAAAATCCTGAACCACAAGTAAAATTAGAAAAGGCCCAGAATAGCAGAAGTAAACCTGGGCAACAAGAGCAAAGCAGGAGGCATCACAGTCTCAGATTCCAAGCTATGTTACAAAGCTACAGTGATACAAACTGCATGGTACTGACAAATAAGCTGACATGTATCAGTCAAACAGAATAGAGGATGCAGGAAGAACTACAAAATACTCACATACTGAATCTTTAACAAAGAGGTCAAAAAACACCTTGGGAAAATGCCTCTTTAACAAACTACACTAGAAAGGCTTGTTATGCACATGCAGAACAATGAATCTAGATCCGGATCTCTCACTCTGTACTAAAATGAAATCAAAATGGATTAAAGAACTAGACATTAAAATAGAAACAATCTGGGGCCAGGGATTTAGCTCAGTAGTTCCAGCATCTACCTGGCAAGCACAAGGTCCCAAGTTCGATCTTTGGTAACTACACACCACAGTGCTGGACGTGGTGGTTTACACCTCTAATCCCAGCACTCTGGAGGTAGAGGCAAGGGGACTGCTGTGAGTTCAAGGCTGGCCTGGGCTACATAGTGAGTTCAGGACCAGTCTGAACTACAAAGAGAGACCATTTCTCAAAAATAAAATAAAATAGAAACAATCTGCTGGAAGATAAAAATAGGAAAACCTTTAAAAGCATAGGTATAGGCTTTATGAGCAGGTTTACAGGTTCATGAGCAGAACCTTAGTTATACAAGAAACAACACCAAAAACTCAACAAAGAAATTTTATCAAATTTAAAATTTTCTGCAAAACAACAACAACAAAAAAAAAAAAAAAACAATGAAAAGAAACACACATGCAAAATAAAAAAACACTTAACCAGCTAGAAAAAAAAACAAAAAAACTCAAAGGAAAAATTAGAAAACCTAAAATAAGACCAAATTTTAAAACAAGTATGTGAAATGAGTAAAAAATTCTCAGAAGTACAAATGGCCAATAAGTATGAAAAAACGCTCAGCATCTTTGGCCTTTGGAGAAATGCAAATCAAAGGAATACTGACATCCCACCTTCCAACAAGAATGACTACCATCAAGAACTCAAAAGGCAACCAATGCTGGTGATGTTTGGGGGGCCGAGGGGAAGAGCCCTTCTGCTCTGCATTGTTGGTGGTTAAGTAAACTAGTACAGTCAGTATAGAGACTCCTCTAGAAATTCCATTTGACCCAGCTCTACTCTTACCAGGCATCTTCCCAAAACAATGATACATGCATAGCAGTGCAGCACAACTCACAACAGCTAAAGTTTATAAGTGGCTTCTATGTCCATCAACAGCTAAGTGGACAAAGAAAATATGGCATTTACATATTCGACCATAAAAGCATAAACTGAGACAACCGGATAAAAATGGTTATACTTTGAAACCACAACGTTAACTGAAATAAACAACACGAGTTTAAATATTGCATGACTCTTCTTATATACAAAACACAAAGTATAAATAAAGAGCAAAATAAAAGGCAGGACAGAAAACAAGGAAGTATGGATTTTGCACATGGAAAGGGGATCTAAGGATGGAAGGAGACAGGAAGGAGGGAAGGGAGTTGGTATCAAAAAGGACTGTCACATGGTATGTGTATATACCAACTCCCCATGACAGATGCATCCATCATATATTGAAAACACAGACTAGTAAGAAGAGTAAGGACTATGAGTTCCCCAGCACTTGCATAAAGCCTTCCAATTACTCTTTAGTAACATGGAACTTGGGCTTATGGAGGACTGTTTCTATCACTGTTGAATGTTTTATGAAATCATAGTTGAGTAAATTTGCTAACGAGTCATCGACTGGCAAATGTTTGTAACGGTCAAAACAGTACGTAAAACCCTGTCTATTCGGATCCCTTCTCAATACTGACAGGAGAGAAACTCTAAACAACCCCAAGGGACTTTCACTGTTTCCCTCATGGACAAACTAGCCCCATGATAATCCTGATCGTCACAGCTGTTAAACAGTAAACACTATGCACAAAGTCTTAGCACACGAGGGCTGGGGATTTAGCTCAGTGGTGCCACTGCCTACCTTGCAGGCACAAAAAAGATCATGAGTTTGATCCCTTATACTGCAAAAAAAGTCTTCATAATGTACTGTACATTACAAATGAGACATTTTTATAACTATGACAACATGCAAAAAGCACTTATGGTGTATGCAAGGGGTGTGTGTGTGTGTGTGTATGTGTGTGTGTGTGTGTGTGTGTGTAAGAACCCAGAAAAACATTTTAATGTCATCCTTACAAACTAAACCCTATAAAAATATATTTATCAGTGACAGCTATAGGACAAACTACTTTTAAAATGAGAAGACAGAATTTTTAAATAAGACTAAATGAGATGAAAACTGCCAAATATTAAAATATCCATGATCATTTTTGTAAATATGTCTATGTGTTAATTGAAATATTCTAGGTATATATGAAATATTCATGTAACAGTTCCCTTTCCCTGCAGTCATAAAATTTCTTGTTTCAACAAATGAGAAATCTGATATGAATAAATATTAAGAACAAGATAGCAAATTAGTTAAAATTGCTTCCAGAAAATTTTAATTTCCTTTAGCTTTAAAACATATTGGGGAAAAGAAATTTGGTTACAGAAGAATAATTTCTCTGCAAGGCAGATGAGTTACAAATCTACAAAATGACACAGTTTAGAAGTTTCAGAAACATGAAGCTATTAAGGAAACTACCCACTGAATACTCAGTGATTATCACCGTCCAAACTCATTCTAGTTTGTCCTTACTCTTAGTACATGTACTCTTAGTACATGTAGAGCCATGAATTCTAGAAGGGTGCTTTCCAGGCTCTTGCTGTCCTTGTAGATGCTTACAAGCATTTAATCTCTAAATGTTTCAAATATACAATATGGCTTCTATGGAATGTCTAAGAGTCAGGGCATCTCGATCATCTTCACGGCTCATCTTGACCACCACCTTGATGATCTGGAGAGATACTTGGGAGACGAGTGATGCACACTTCGTGTGTCTTATTGGATCATCAGGGATACAATCTTGGGGACAGTGTCCGGTTCCTGGCTCCTCTCCCCAAGCTCCTCCCCGCTCTCTGCTTCCCAATGCCATGAACTCAGCAGCTTCCCTCTGCCACATCTTTCTGCCATGATCCCTCTGCCTCAGAGCCAGCTCACCATGGACGAAAACTTCTGAAACTATGAGCCAAAATAAACCTTTTCTTTTTTAAAGTGTATATAAGATCAGGCATTTTTGTCCCAGAAACGCAAAGCTGACTAATACAGAGCATTCTACTAACCATGCAACAGGATTTCAGAAGTGATACTTCCACACAACAGAAAATTCAATTTTTGGAGAGACTTCTGCTAGAGACTTAGGCTTGAAAACAATGTATTTTTTCAAGACCATTTGGTATCCTCTAAGAAATGGACATGAGATAAAACAAGTGATTTTTTTCCTCAAGGATTAGAAAGTTAAAAAACAAATCACAGGCCCTCGATTCAACTTGGTCCTGCAGGGTCATCTGAAAAACTTTAAAAAGAGTAAACACAGGAGGTGGGGGGGTGGGTTACAGCATAGACTGGCCAATGGGGATAAGATGCTGTTAGAAGGAATGAGTAGTGCAGAGCAAGCTGACAATGGTTAATAACAATATATCGTGTATTTCAAAACTGCTGAAAGAGAAAATGTTAAA
The DNA here is from genome assembly GCA_004026965.1 of Petromus typicus. Classification (NCBI taxonomy): domain Eukaryota; kingdom Metazoa; phylum Chordata; class Mammalia; order Rodentia; family Petromuridae; genus Petromus; species Petromus typicus. Next base: position 24,189 of record PVIR01005167.1, read on the forward strand.
TGTTCTTACCATAAAGAAATGACAAATAGCTGAGACATTTGGATATACTAATTAGCCTGAATCAATCATTCCACAATGTACGTACGCATGGATCAGAACATTATGTTGGGTCCCATAAGTATCTGCAATTAAGATCAATTAAGAATAAAGCTGCTCACTACGGTCCCCTAGGGATCATTACTAGTATTTCTAAATCTTGACTGCACGTTTGCCTGAGAGGAGGCTGAGGGAAACAGGGCTACAGTACAAAGTTATTCATCCCAACTTCCCATGCCAAAGGTTCTGTTTAAATTGGTCTGGGATCGAAGTATTAGCATTTATAGTTAAATCTCAAGTGGTTCTATTAGGCAGCCAGGGTGGAGAAGAACTAATCCAGTGCAGCAATTCCTAACTGCTGGCCGCTGCAATAGAATCTTGTCACAAGTGTCAAAAATAGACACTACATTCTAGTGCAGAGGCACTGAACTGACGCCCTCAGGGCAGAATACACAAAACACAATCAAAGAGATAGGGCCTGTGCTCAACCAAGTCTGGGACCCCTTGATCCGATCCCGAGCTCCTCACAGCGTGCACCAGCATCAGGAAGGAAGGGGTAAGCAGTGGAGGATCTGGGATCCGGGTCTTTCTGAATCAGAACCTCTGTTTTAACAAGATCTCCAGGTGATTCCCACATAAATGAACGCAGCCATCTTGAGAACCTCTTCCTTTTTACAGACAGAAAAGCAAGTCAGGAAATTCAAAGGACAGGGCTGGTAAATGCAGACAAAAAGGCGTCGGGTAAGAGAAAAGAGAACCAGGCCTCACTGTGTAAGATTTTCCAGCCTATCGCGTGGTATTTCTCTACTGTCTTCTATGCTTTTGTTTTCTCTAATTTTGTTTTAGTATAAGGAGCTACTTCCACTTTATCGAATAATTTCTTGAGATAAGAGGAAAATAATTCTATTTACATGAATATCGCTGTGTTAATTCCATTCCTAAAGGAAACTATGAATAAACCAGGCGATCAGTAACCCTGGCTGAAAAAAATACACACTATCAATGATTTTTTTAAGAGACACACGTAGAAGGACGATGGGAGGGACATCATCTTGCAAACATCAGCCTCTGCTCTTTCTCCCAACTTTTTATGTAAATTACGCCAGAGAAAAATACTCCAGAGCAGTAGTGAGAGTTTTCAGATATTTTAAGAAGTGATAAGATACAAAGGAATTATAGAGGAGTGAGGAAAGAGCCTCTCAGGAAAGCCGACTGAATTTTCCTCTGTGTTCAGCCAGTCCTCACTCTGGAGAAGCACACGTCCCACAAACCACCACCCTCATTCTCGAAGTTCTAGACCCTGCAATGGAGACAAAGCACAGGCAGAAGTCCAGCAACAAACCCCGAGCTCACGGGGCTCCCCGGTCCCCATGAAGGGCCGAGCACAGGCATTCACAGCCACAGGCTCTCATACCCTCAAACACTCCCAAGTCTCTAATTATAAACAACTCAACACACATTTCAAAAGAGTATAACCAGGAAAATAAATATAAACCTTTAAAATTAATGAAATAAAACCCAGACAGCCATCTCTTATTCTAAAAAAGGACTCATTAGAGAACCTTTTTCAGCAATACTGTAAATATTCATTACAGTCACAGCTCAGCACTCAACTGCTTTCAGCCTCCTTGAGTTTGGTATTTCATACACTTTAACACAAAAAGTACTTAAAGTCCAAGCCAGGCTTATGGGTGACCCGGTACCATTCCAGTCAAAACTATCTAGTTAGTACTCAGGACACCGATTAATGATGAGTATTGGGGCACCACTATATAAAATTAGGTTTGGCTTGGGATTTGGGTTTTATTCCTAAATTTACTATTTCTTACCTGAATCAATCTTATTAAAATCTGAAGTTAGATGTTTCCAAAACAAAAGAAAAACCAGACTAAGCGTGTTCCTGACCTAACAGTTCTTTTGTAAATCCCACCAGTGGGATGCAGAAATCATACCTATACACAGCCATGCTGAGCTAAGCTCTTTTTGCCCGAGCTGTTCTTTTTTCTTCAAAGGTATGAAAAGCGAACTAGGTGGCAAAGTGATACTCCAAACACAGCGCCTTCCAGTTTCCCTCTTGTCAGAGAAACCCTCCCTTCCTACTTCTCTCCCCAGACCCAGAAGTCCACAGTCATCCTTCCCACGTCCTCACTCACACCACCCAACACAGGGCCAAGTCCTAATAGCTCTTTCGACACAGCAGACACACCCAGGTCTCTCCACCTCTCCTGTTCCCATCCCAGCCACGCAAGCCACCCTCAGCGCTCGCCTGGACCATTCCAACAGTTTTGTAGACAGTTTCCCACCTTCACTCCTGCTCCCTACAACCCTCAAGGAAGAAGCCACTGGGCCCAGGAGACGTGCCGAGTGCACCTGGAAGATGATCCAAAATCCTTCCCTGAACACGCGGGCCCTCACAATTACTTCCTCCTCTTTTTCTCCACTGGAACCCTAATGTCTTGTCTTGAAGAGTCACAAATATTACTACTCACTGTCTTCTGATCTCTTTAGAGCTGCACATATTTTCTCTTCCCCTGAAATATTCTGCCCACTTGTCTCACTACCCTGTCCTGAATTTAAACTTACTTCCTTAGAAAAGCTTCCCTACCATTACCTTCGATCGAAATTAGTCCCTAAAATGCATGATCATAGAACCCCCCGTTTTTCCTCAAAATGCATGCACAACTTTTTTTTTTTTTTTTTTTTTTTGAGACAGGGTCTCGTTTTGTGGTTCAGGCTGGCCCTGAGCTCAGCCTCAAACTCACATCACAGCAATCCTCCTGCCTCTGCCTCCCGAGTGCTGGGATTACAGCTGTGAGCCACCACGCACGGCACTGTGGTATGTGGTACTGATTGCTACTGGGCGTGAGTCTCCACACCCAATATTGTATGTGGTTAACCAGGGAATCGAACCCAGGTCCTTGTTGCTTGCAAGACAGGCACCGGAACCACTGAGCTAAATCCCTGGCCCTTGCACAACTTCTAATTAGGTGTTCCAGCTTGGTTTGTTGAATACTTGTCTCCCCTCCCAGACTTTAAGACAAACAAAGTCAAAGACACATAAATGTGTTCATCACTACATACCCACAAAGGTTTGCTGAGTGACCAAATCAAATAAAAACACTGACACTTCGTGCAGTCACACAGTTCATAAACCATTTCAAACAAGGTGCAGATACTGTCAAGAATACAGATAAGGACCAAGCTAGCTATATTTCCTCAAGAACTGACAGTACTATTTTTTTTAAACAAAAGAAAAAAATAGGTATTCTGAAGCAGATCACCCTGCATTTTAAATTGGTTTCTGGAAACTTGTACATCAAAGAGTTTGTATTATTATATTTTTAAATTTGTCTTCTCGATGAGTGATAGCTACAGATACACTTCAATTTCATATAACGGTAATAGAACAAACCCTGAAGCAAACACAGCACATTCTATCTGGGTTAAATCAAATCCTGGTACAGATGGCTAAACAAAAGCATAAACAATTTCTATGTCCTATCCACATGCATGATGCTAATTTCTGGTATGTACACTGCCCATGAGTGTATGTATTCTGTATCACAGAATATAAGCCTGGGCACTTTCGTGTCCTTACAACACACCCCTCATCCTCCAGTTCTAGGGCAAGACAGCAAGAACCATCCAGACAGGCGCACTCTGCACCTTCCACAAGGAGACTAATTATTATATAATAATATTGGCAACATTAAGCAGACCATCACTGTGGGAGTTTGGAATATGCAAAAAATATCTGTTAATTTATTCAAACTTGCTCAGCTGTCATCAGAGATAAAAATATGCCTTCACTGTTCATCTCCTTCAAGATCAAAGGTACATTTTTAAGTTTCTATGTTTCTTTAAGGCATTAACTTCATTTCTCCATTTAGCCAAAGTGGTTCAGAATCCATGAGACACCATAATATCTACTGCTGAAACTGTAATGGCAGAAACAGTATGAATTTTGTTTCCAAAAACATGTTCCTCATAAAAAAAACTTTAATGATTCAATTTCTACTTTTAATAGTTGGCATTTTTGTTCAAGAGAAGATGGATTTCTATAGAGTATACTGGTCAGAATCATTAGAGCAAAATATAATTGCAGTAATGGCCTCTCTGAGTCACTCACTCATAAGAAGACAACAGAAAACATTCACCTTCATGTAGAGAATGGCAAATTCTTACTGAATTTTATTACAATAAAATTTCTTAAAACACCGAAAGCCTCTGAGTATAGTTACATAACCTAGAGAAATAACAACCAGTTAAGATGTCCTATGCTCTCAAATTTTGCTATCTATTCTTCAGGAATCATTTTAAATTCTGAAAAAAATAAACGTTTTTACAGACAAGTCACATCTGCTCTGAAGGGATTTTAGGTTTCCTTTGAAGTTAACCTTTGACGACAGTCAAACCCGAATGGCATGTGAGTAGCCCGGAACTACAATTAAAACACTGATTCAGCCGCACGCGCGGCAGAAAAGCAGGAGAGCGGCTTTTCTGAGTCTATCACAACCTAATTCATTTTCTACACCCCTGTCCTTTTTAAAATTTCTACCTATGCAACGGGAGCTGACTAAGGAAACGGTACAGATCTAAAGTTCACTGCATTGTCCTCCTTAGGCCAATATTGCTGGGCCAATAACAAAAAGAGACTGACCTTGTGAATGAGTCGATATTGTGAAGTGGAAAATATTTAAAAGGAAAGAGTGTAAGGGTAAATAACGAGGGGGGAACGAATGTGGTAATAATAAAGAAAACAAAGATTGTGTATTTGGGGGTGGGGGATGCAGGGTGGGGGAAAAGGGAAAAAATGAGAATCAAGTCATGTCTCTTAATGTTGAATGTGATTATGATGTGTATTCATAATGTACCAACAATGATAATTTTTTAAAAAAAGAGAGAGAGAGACTGACCTTTTCGCTTTCTTTTTTTGGCCTCTCCAAGAATGCCAGGTGCCCAGGTCAGCAGCCCTGATGTTTCCTGAGCTGTAAGCTGGAGGGGTTTGGGGGAGATGGGTTGGAGAAGGTTGGCAGGAATGAGCTGTCTGTTCATTTGGTTTTAATTTGAGGACTTCTCCAAATTAGTAAACCCTTGATCAAGTGAGCCAAATGCTTTCAAGTTCAGCTTATGACTTAGAAAAGTCTCAACTGCTTCATCATTGTGCTCTTTTCGAGTTAAAAAGAAAAAGGAAGTCATCTCTACGTTGCCTTATAAAGAGAAAATATGAAAAAGTAATTCAGTCCTTACAGTGATAAGACACAGCACAGACCAGAGAGATGTGTGGCCTCCCTGGTCCTTCCAGGGACCCTGGGAGGGAGGGTGGGGTACAAACCTGGGGAGCCCTGTGCTCTGCAGGTGAGGACCAGCCAAGCCAGGGTGACCAGGAAGATCACCAACTGCCTTGACTATCGTTGCTTCAGGGGAGAAGTTGCTTTAGGAGTAAAGGGATTGTCCCACACTCATCCCTTACCCTTGGAAACCCTTTTGATCTGAGCTCACCCAGTGAAACAACTCTTGGATTTCTTTCTTCAGTCTGATCTATTTATCTACATGGAAGATGTGAGGTCAGATATGGACAGGTCTCCTCCCAGAGACGAATCAGTACAGAGGATACACGTGGAATCACCAACTCCACACCAGCACTTCCAAAGACAATACAAAAGAAACAGAAGATAAATTTCTTGCCGCTACGCTTGAGAATCTGGTTGGGAAGTAAGACTAATGTTATGTCAACTGGAAAATCTAAGATGACCTACGATTTCTACTGACAGGCCAAAAAATGAATGTGCCACGGATAAATATGGGCAAATACCAAAGAAAATCAATTTGTTTGAGGCCACGAACAAATAAATTCAGCTCTAGTCTTTCTGAGTTTTAGGTAACTTGTGAGAACAAACAAAGAAATTTCATATTCTCACTACGGACACTTAACAGTGCACAGAGAAGATAAAATTGGCATCATGGCAGAGCAAGCTTGCTCTAGAAAGCAGAGTGGAGACGGGAGGAGGAGAGAAGCAAGGAGCTGAGCAAGGTCCTCAGGAGGGCGAGATGGGAGAGGAGAGGAAGGAGAATCCAGCAGGGCAAGGACAGCAGCAAGCGAAAAATCAGGAAAAGGAGCAGGTGAAGCTGTTCTCGGAGAGGGAGGGAGTAGGGTCTCAAATCCGGCAAAGACATAAGAATCAAAAGAAAGGGCCTTTGGATTTGCAAGAAATAAGTACACTTGTAATCTCCTAGGAAACTTCACCATGACAGATCAGCCAAAGATGAAGGGCAGAGGGGTAGAAGGAGGTGGTGGCGTCACTGCGGCGCACTGTTTTTAGGAGACTTCTCCTGAGAACTTGAAACGCCAAAGCAGAACTCCTCTATTTTTACAGTGCTATAAGCATACGCAGATCAACTTGCTAAAGTTTGAATCTACTCCCAATTTAAAAAGATGCCTAGAATAAGGTGAAAGGGGACAATGTTGAGATTGTAACAAAAAAGTAAGGAAACAAATTTTATATATATGGGGGGGGTGGTAGGGTGGGTAGGGCTATGGGAAAAAATGACAATTAAGTTGTGTCTTATACTGGTACAAATCCCCATTATGGAGTGCAATCATGATGTGTATATTTAATGTACCAATAAAGATAATTTTTAAAAAAATGCCTAGAGATAATAATGATTTTTAAAAGGTTTGCAGAAAAGATCGGGACAAAGACTAATTTTCCCCACAATCCAAGTGGGACTCGAAGCCTGCCCTATCCGAGGCAGAACCCGCAAAGATTCGCAGACCAGCTAGGATGGACTCGCTGGGCTAAAACTCACCATCACTAACTTCTAACTGCAAAGTTGTCCAAAAAATAATGTCTTTGGCATCTAGAAATCTGTAGACAATTACTTCTTTTATAAAGGGACCTAGCATTTAAGTCTTTAAAGATTAAAACAAAAAATGCCGGAAAATTTCCCACCATACATCGAGCTGGGCTAGGAGATAAACACAGCACCCGGCCATCCACTTCTCCTGCTAGGTCCAACTCACTCGCCGCACACAGTGTGATTCCCATTTCCCTGCACATGCATTGATTAACTACACATTTTAAACTACACAATTACTTGTACAGGATCACTGAATGGATGGAATCAACACTTGGGAAAAAAGTCATTTATGGACTTAGTTACTTTAGGAGACAAAATCAATAAAGCGTGGTTACCACACTACGCCCTGCAGCACGGAGGACAGAAAAGTATTAAGAGCATATGGCCCATACCCTCTACAGCTAAGTTCATATATCAGAGTTTTCATGACTTCCCAGTTTCGCACCTGTATATCTAGAAACCGTCAGGACAGTGTGACAGAGCCTCGATTTCAAACTGCTGATCTCTCAAAGATCACAGGACTTTGTACTAACAGTTATCTGTCGAGTGAACCATAACCGGAAAGGGCAAGAAATCTATCTTTAGTAAAATTTCGATAGTTTTCCAAATATTCTTCCTCTCTAAATTATTTTGCCCACTCATTGTCCTATCTTTCTCCATTTGAAAATAATGTATCATAAAACTACTAGACTGTACACAAATGTGTCACTTCATTTGGTAATAGTATATACATGTAACCAAATACTAAACCTAAAATGGGCAGATTTACAGAGTAATTATCACTACTTTCATAAAGACTCAGTCTTCCCAATATTAACTTCTGTATTACATAAAATGAGAATAAATGATTACTTTTAGTCATTTTTAACAACAACAACAACAAAATCGTGCCAAATGTTAAGCCAAAATATTTAAGGAATGTGCTGAGGATTTTTGTGAGTTTTCCTCTGCTCCTAGAAAAAAAAAATGTGTTTTAAAATTTCCATTTCTTGGAGTGCAGCAACACTAATATGTTCTCTGACATCAATCTACACAATTGTTTCTGGTTTTGAACTTGTTATTCTTTTTATTTGATTTCACCACACATCTCTTTTCCCCATTAGAACTGATTTCCTGTGGGGTACAGCAAAGCATACATCTCTCAACATATGGTTGCCAATCGAACAAAAAAAAGGCCCTCAAATCCAAATTCAAACTTGCTGACTAACAGGAAACAAGACATCGGAAAGCAGCACATTCCCAATTACATGTCTTTTGGAGTTTAATAATTTGGAGAACTTTAAAAGTGATTTGTTTCAGCTTTACAGCACAGGAATACCAGAATCACATAACATCCTAGGAGAGTAACTATCTGTGAAAACCTTTCAACAAAATTAAACTGATTCTAACTCACAAATTTGGTATGTTCCATAAAGTCTTTAAAAGGATGAACACTTTTGTTGAAACAGGAAACACATCATCATCTTCCTAACTATGCAGCATAGTGACACATTATCCTGCAGAAATGTTTTGTTTCCACAGCACTGAAATTGCATATTACAGTAAAATTTGTTAATATGCTAGTGTTCTATTAGCCTAAAGTATATTTTATTATTAATATCAAATAGTATTAGCTATTTTTATTAAAATCACATTCAGTCAGAAAATGTTGGCCATCATCGATTAAAGTAAATTTTAATAACTGAACTAAGTGCATTACTGATGAACTCCCTGTGTGTCTTACATTTTAGATTTTCTCTTCTAGGAAGGACAACTAACCACACACCAGTCTGATCTGGGGGTTCAGGGGGCGAGAAGAACGCATAAGTCTCGGTTCACCCGACAGAACCTACAGTGCCCTCTTGTGGTAAGCGGTAACTACAGCCCTTGGACGAACGACACAATCTCTCCCTGGGCTCACTAGGGAAAGGGAAAGCTTCTCCCTCCATGCCAGGGAGCTGCTACTGCTCCCCATGAAAGTGAGAAATAAGCACCAATTAACCTAACAGGTCAACTCAGTCATTATCAGTTAAAATGATCATGAGTATTCTCTTTTGTTAAAAAACAGAGGCTTATATGGGTTTTATTTAAATAGGTCAGTTAAAAGATGACTAAGGAAATGGCTTTCAAACGAAGATATAGGAAGAGGTGATTTCTAGTTCCCATGACGGCCACACTGCTGTAGGCAGCCCCCCCGGTCAGCAATGCATTCCCTTCATTATGCAACGCAGTGTAGGCTCAAAAGCAAAGGACAGTCCTCTGGTTTATTTATCAGTGTGATGTAGGAAGGGGTCAGTGTAGTTTTAACCTCTTTGATCTTTTATGTGTTAAAGTGGAACACTGTAACTAACATTTCGAAACACCATGTAGTTTTATCAATATTTCCTGAATAGTGTCTTGGATGTTACAGAAAGCCTTTGAAGACAAATAAAATCAAGAACTCTGTAAGAAAAAGAAATCCATTTACTTTTCGCCATTTGTTTGAAACTAGATAATCACTTAAAAGTAACCATACCTTTTTTTTGTTTTCTTTTCTTTTAAAATCACTAGTTCTGAGTTTCCTCTCATCTGGGACCCTGTGAGACTTCAGATTTTCTCATTTGGGAATCTTTTAAAACCTTGGTTTTTACAGCACAAAGATAAGTCTCGACTTTGTATAAGTCAGAGGTGGCTGACTAAGCTGAGATCCAGCTATTCTGGAAAAATGGAAAATTGTAGATACTAAGCTTCTCCTCTTGAAGAATGAGTGACTCATAAAATACTACCTTCCATCTTTTTCCCTGGGCCTTTTTCTCCTCAAGAGAGAAAAATACCTCTAGTTTTTCATAAAGCTAGAAAAACAGGTCTAACTTTTCACAGTGCTTAAAATATTAACAAATTTCTAAGAAAAAGATGTTGATTCATAGTCACAACTTTTCAGACGGGCAACTTACCTTACTCTCCTCCAAACCAATCACTTGTGCCTTCCTATCACAAAATCAAAGACAATCTATTATAAAACATGAAGCCCAAAGATAGGACCAGAACGAGCACTCTGAAACACTTTTGCCTTTTGAACTAAAATTCCTCCTAGACATAAAAGATGGTTGCTTTCTTCCAAGAATATACAAGTTTACTGCTTCCTACACTTAATTTATATTGATGAATACTCTGCATAAATAATTAAAATCCAAATAAGGGAACATGTCCTAATAATGTTCCAGGCACAGCGCCAGTTGCTAAGCAATTGAGGCAGGGATGGGTAGATGTATCTCAGCTCAAACAACCCCGGTCACCCCTCAGTTCTCAGGCCTTCTTTTCATAACACCATATTTTGATACTGCTAGCCAAAAATTTATCTAACCTTAACTATTAGGGTCAACCACAGTTAATGCAATAGTTCGAAGTAGCCAGCAGAGAGGATCTGGAGCACACCTCTCTGTCTTTCTGTCTTTTGCACACCTCTCTGTATTTCTGTCCGTCTGACTCTCACTCACTATAAGATCTGACGTTCTGATGAGCGCCCAGCTGACGCTGTATCACAAAGGAAAGCTCTGCGCGCGGTACAGACCAAAATACAGCGCCACTGTCTCCTTCCCTCAGGTCTTACACAGGCTGGGTGCTCGCTCCTTTGCTTTCTTTTCTCACTAAAGTTCTACCAACGTTTCTCTTCCAACGTTAAGTTATTGATTAATGAAATCTTCAGTGTGACAAACCTGATCCATCTCTGAGAATCCTGAAGGGAATTTTCCCTATTAATCTCAATTAAACAATCTTGCAGGATGAATTTTTCAATTTCCCTGCCAAATCATACATAATTGACAACTGAGGGATATTCCCACATGAACATGTAGATCAATTTCATACCATAATTCTCAATCTCTGAGGTACTTTCTGCAAAAGTACCGAAACTATTCAGTACTTATTATGTATAGATGTGCATATAACTTCAAATATCTAACACCTAACAAACCTCAGGGGTTTTAAATAGTGCTAATCAAAGTTCCACCTTGGGCAATTACACGTGGAATTTCCAAATGCCGAAACAGATACATTTTTCACTCACATTTCAAGTTTCACATCCATGGAAAGAAACACTGGAACCATTGAAGCAATGATGAATGTAAAGTGTACAGAAGATAAAATATTCATGCAGTTGGATGGTGGATGTACAATGGCAGCAACAGATGCAGGTATTTCCAGGCCACATAAGGTAAATCTGAACTTCCCCCTGTGGCTGCAATGAAGCCCGCTCTACAAAGGAGCTTGTCCCTCCAGTCTGTGAAAGAAGTCTCAACCGAAGATGCTGCAGGAGAAACTTCCATCGAACCATTCCCATCACCATCCTCTCTACCGGTCAGAGCAACTGAGAGCCAGTGGGTTTGCCGTCCCAGGCTCCTGGGGAAAGTCCTTCCTCAGGCCGAACTGTACGGAGGCGAAAACCCAGGACGATCAGAAAGCTGAAATCAGACTCGGCTGCTTCAAACAGCTGATTCCAATAACCCTTCCGTTCTCCACAACCGTGTTGGCAGTAATACTTCCTGGTATTCTAGAGCTACGCCAGATAGCAACACAGGAAGGTAATGGATAAGCACTGAAATCGCTACCGTTCTGAATTCATATTTTCTATCATAAAAATTGGAAACTATGAAGTTACCCTGGGATGGCTGATAATATTACAGGTATTCAAATGAATCCTACACCAGCCCCCACTAACTGTTTTTTTTCCAACCTAATTATAACAATGCAGATTCAGACTTGTTTAATATCAAAGGAAAAGAAATTATGTCACCAGTCCGGAACCAAAACCATATACCGGGTCAGAGATGTAGGAAAACACTTCAGGATACTCAAACACAGAGTCCCAAACTAAGGGGAAAGATCTGCAAACCTCGTTTTACAGGAGATCCTGATCTAAGACCACATATAATCTAAGCCACCAACTCAGAGAAAGCTCCGCTGTAGCGTCTGACTGGTCGTTGGCATGTGAGTGTTTCTGCCTTGCCTACTAGGCAGGAGTTTCTTGAAAACGGCGCAAGTGTCTCAATCACTTTTTTATGCAAAGGACCCACAGAGTACGTGATGTAAAAAGCACCCAAGTAAATCTGGTTTCAATGAATCAAAAGGAAATTGTGGAACTGCACAGTCTCCACGCTCTGATCCAGCGTCTGCTGTATTCCACACGCAGGGCTGTCCCCGCGAACTCGCTCTCCCAGCACAGGACCTCCCGACAAAACAACAGGCCTCCGACGGAAAGCACTGCAAAGGATGAAGCTGAGACGTGTAAAAAAGAATTAAAAACAAGTAAAAGATACAGACTGCCGAGAAATGCAACGTGTGTACAGTCTTAAATGTGAAACATGTGGCCTTTTCCATCCAGAATATGCCGTTGGGAAATGCATGCATCAATAAATGGTATTTTAAAGACACTTCATGGCCAGAAAACCTTAATACCAGTAGCAAAGTAGAATGCCATTTATTAATTATTTCTACAGTTGCGTTCAAAGTAGTGTAGCTACTGCTTCACTTCTACATTTCTCCTTTCTGAACCAAATGAAATATGTTATACAGAGCAGTTTAGAGGGAAAAAATTAAAACCCTGGAACTTTAAACATAAATTTGGCCCTAATAATTGCCTTCCCGTTTCTGAAGTACTGAGTCTCTTTTGGGTTCCACTCCAACCACTCCACTTTACCCCGAGGCACTTTCAGCAGCGCCCTTTGGGAACAAAAAGAAAAAAGCACCTTCCAGAGACTTCAGGCTGCCGAAGCAGCAGCCGCTCTCCAGCGACCCCCAAGCTAAAGGAAACCACCTCCCTCCGCAGTGAACTCCAGGAATCTGGTGGGCGCCCGCAGCCCGCCCAGGAAAGACGTGGGCTCGGGCTGCGAGCAACACGGCCGCCCTCAAGGCGAAGCCCAGTGCGCTCCCGGGGTCCACGTCCCTCCGCCGCCGCCCCCCGGCCGCGCGGGGCTCGGGACAGGTGGGGGACCTCCGCGGAGGAGACCCGCTAACTTCTCCCACCAACTTGCAGCCCACCCGGCTCACCACCCCGCCGGCTCAGGCCGCTTGCAGTGGGGCCAGAGGCGAAGCGCCCGCCCGCGCCCGTCCCCGGGCACAGGGCTGGGACGGGGGCGCGGGCGGGCGGGCGCGCGGGCCGCGGCTCTCCTCACCGCTGGAGCGCCGGACGATGTTCTCCAGAAACGTGTTCTGCGGTGCCACCAGCCCTCTCTTGCCCCCCGGCATCCTGGGTCTGGAGCGCGGCGGCCAGGATCCGCGGCGGGGGAGGGGGCGCGCGGGAGGCGGCGGCGGCGGCGTTGGAGCGGGCGGCCGAGCCGCAGCAGGGGGCGCGGCGGCGGCGGGGTCCCCGGACTGCGTCCCCAGCCCGACCCGGATGAGCAGCTCTGGGGAGGCGCGCCCGGCAGCTCATGGTAGTGGCGCCGCCGCGGCCGCCGCTGCCCTGCCCGCGCGGTGCCGCACACGGGGCGCGAGCCGCAGGCTCCTCCGGGCACAGTGCGCCTGCGCCGCCCCCGCCGTCGCGGTCCCGCCGGGCGAGAGCCGGGCAGCTGCTGGCGCGGCGACGGCGGCCGGGCGCGAGCTCTGCACGCGGCCCGCGGGGGTGCTGGGCGCGGGGCGACCCCTCCGGGGTGAGGGGCGCGGGGCGACTTCTCCGCGGGGTGAGGGAGCGGGGCCGCCTCTTCCGCGAAAGCTGGGGATAGGGGACGCGGGGTGAGGGGCGCGGGGAGCAAGGCCGCCTCCCCCGCGGGGGCGCACTCGCGGGCCCGGGATCCGCGGATGGCGCGGGACGCACAGCGGCCCTGACGCCGCGACGCCCGCTACGGCCCCGCCCGCAGCCCCTGCGCCCCGAGGGCTCCGAGTTACCGAAGCCCCCGGACGGCAAGAGCGGAGGGGACCGGGACGCGCGGGGCACGGCTCGAAAAGTCTGTGATCGGACACCTCCCGGAAGGGGAGATGCTTAGTGCAAACGGGGCGAGGATTTCTCTTGCTAAATAGAGGAAACCCGAGGCGTGATGCCTCCGTTTTTTAATCATTCTCACAGTGGCCCGGACCGCACCCCCTAAGAACTTGCTGAAATGCAAATCTGGAGCTTCCGCACCCCAGCTAGGGAACCGGAAAGTTCCGGGCCGAGTCCCCGCTCTCGTGGCAGCCTCGCCAGGTGGACTTGCGCGCTGCAGCTGGAGAGGCGGGGCCCAGCCCGGCCTGCTGGGGACCGAAGACCGAGTGCAGTGGAGATGAGAAATGCCCTGCAGCTGGGTCATCGCGGGGGTGGGCCACGCCCGGGGCGGCGGCGGGGAGTTAGCCAGAGGGAGCCGCCCAGCTGGGGTCAGCAGGGGCCAGGGCCGAGGTCACCTGCTTCAGAAATAAGCGCAGCTCCCTGAAGCAGAGACCCTCGGGCTGGGGTAGGGCTGACGCCGAGCTCAGCAGGGGCCTGCTCTCCCGCAGTCTGATTCTGTAGTGTTCAGCCCTCTCTGCCCTTTCTCCACCACTGCCCTACAGGCAGGACCCCCCTTCTCTCTCTCCCCTCTTGTTTCCCTCTGGGACCCTCCAGTCCTGAATGAGGGCCAGCGAGAGTTAATGAACCAGATCCAAGCTTTCTATTTGAAGTACCGCTGCTGGAGAAAATTTATTCACTCGCAGCGAGGACACCTTGTAAATGCGTTGTTTGACGTCTTTAAACGACAGGAGACCTGCACAGACTGGATCGTGTGGTTAGGCTCTTGGGGGCAGAAGTCAGGATGCCTCGAGGTTAGGGCTTCCTCCCTGCAGCTGGGTAGGTGCGGTTCCCGGTGATGGGGTGCAAATCTATACCTCCACCCCAGCCTGAATGCACGACTGAACTTCCCTCGTGAGGTGAGTCTCAAGAGGCCTGTGTTCGAAAGATCCCAGAGTAATCCACCATCCACCAACTGCAGCGGAGAACAAGTAAGCAGGCTTGTGATACACTTTTTCGTAGACTGTTCTTTTAGACCTCTAGCGTGTGCGGCACTTCTGTCATCACCAGCAACAGGAACTGTTTTGAAGCTGTATATTGTGTGGCACATCATGCGCTGCTCACATCTCGCCTCTGGGCACTGACTGAACATCTCAGCTCCCGGCTTTTCCAGGCCAGTACAAATACCTCTCCCTGCTCTCTGTGGGTGGATGAGCTCACACTTCCCGGAGAGGAAACCCTTTTGGATTTTACCAGGACATGGTCACAGTTATCTCACGCTGCAGGTTTAATTAAAAGGACATCATTTCTTTATCTTTATCATACCTTTTAGATCATTCTGACTGTAAAATAAAAATGCGTACTTATAAAGGCTAAGCACTGTATCACTGACTTTTCTTAATCTAGCCTAAATTTTCATTTTTACAGAGGAACAAACAGACCTAGAAAGAGAAGGAGCTTCTCCAGCACAGCACGGTGCTCTAGAGGACCGCAGAGACCCTGGAAGCAGGACTCCCCGCCTATGAGCAGAGGGCCTGGTCAGTAACAGAAAAGAGCCTCATGGTGGGTCAGTCTGAAAACATCCAGCGATCTCTGCCCCTGTGCAGAAAGGAAAGAGAAACTGGGGCAGCAGCTCCCCATCAAAACTGAGTCAAGGAAAATACAGCAGCAGAACCATGAGCTGCCGACCCCAAGGAACCAGTTGGTGGATGCAGCAGGTGCCAGGATAGCGTTTCCCAAGGCTTTGTAGACAGAGTCGGTATGTTGAGACCGAAGCACAGGCTCAAACAGGTGAGCAAGATGGGAGTGAAACAGCTTCCATGCGCACAAAAGCTTTGGTTTTGTTGGCTTTTTTGTTACAGAAATTCCTTCTGAAGGCAGAATCCTTAGTCCTTTTCTTCTGTGTCCTGAGCTTTGGCAACCAGCGAGGCACTGACTGCAAGAAGCCGGAGTTCCGATCCCTGAAAGTGTCACTGAGGTGACCGCAGACGCCGGAAGCAGCCCTGTGCCTGGCGCCCCAGGCCTGGGCCAGACAGGAGCCGGGACGGAAGGGAGCGTCCGAAAAGTGACTTCATAGCAAGTGATCTGTAACGAAGGTTCTTCTATTAAAGTCCTCCGTTGAGGATTTAAAATGCAGCTTATCTGATAGCAGCTGCGATTGTACATCCGTTTTCAGCAATGTGCCTGGATAACTTGATCCCATAGGTACAAATGGCCCAACCACGGGTCTCTGAGGGACTATTTCTTGCCTGCTCGCCCTGCACATCTGTGCTAACCTAGTGCAAATCCACACTGCACCAGCAAATGCTGAACAGCTGGCTCTGAGGGAGAACAGAGGGAAGGAAAAGGCAAGGCTGGAAGATGCTGTCCCCGCCGGCTGCCTCTTGACCTCTTGACCCACTCTGCCGCAGGATCCATTTCATTTCTTCCTCCGAGCCCCGCTTTGGGCCCCCCAGAGCACCCACAGTAGGATGTACAAGCACTACTCTATTTCGCATGCACAAGTCCCGCACTCGGACTCCACCCCCCACCCCCGTGGTACCCCGACCCCTCCGGTGCTCAGCTGAGAAAGAGGCAGCGCACCTAGTGTACTGTAGAGGACCAGAATTTACCCCCCTGAACCCAGACTGCCTCGTCTCTGCTAGGCAAGACAGTTAACCTCAACTTCACCTTCTGAAAAATAGGCTTTAAAAGGCACATGTCTAATAAGCCTATTATGAGAAGTAAACGAAGCCCTAGTTGGAAATCATTAAAATAATATCTGCCATATAATGAGCACAATGTAAGTATATGCAAATTAATGCAAAAAACCATTCTCTTGCTTTCATTTTCAGTAAGCTTTGATTTGGGTGGTGGTCGCTACTAAGGTTCACCAATACCCAGGTGCCTTTTCCTTCACTTGGAATTAGCTGTGCTCTTCTGTGGACGAAGTATTTCCAAGACATGGACATAAAATAGGAGCGGAGGGCTGGGCGTTACTTCGAGGTGAAAGCAGGTAAGAGCCAGAACTCGATTTCCCATAAGCCCCTCCCTCCGCGCCCCCCCCCCACCTCCGGTGACGGAGAAATGTCAGGGTATTCTGGGAGGAGAGCGGGCCACAGAGTCACCTAGGTCGCCAGCGGGCATCCTATCAACAGACAGTGAGCTCCATTGTGTTAAAACACTGATGTCTGCAGTCTATTATTCTATAAAATTTTTAGTGTGGCTTCTGCAGATTCTGGACTTGCTTTGGGCCTAAGAAACTGAGGAGTAAGAACTCTCTCCCTTGACTGCATTTAGGAACCACCAGGGAATTTACAAAATCTCCAAGCCATGCCACAGGCCAAACCAAGCCGATCAGAACTCCTAAAGCTGAGACAGACATGGGTTACTTGTTAGATTCTGTGGGTAAACTCGGTGTACGGAGACTGAGGACCAGCACCACATTCCTGGAGACTCTCCAGCGTTCAAATTCCCAATGGCTCAATCTCAGTTGCTCTGAGTAGCGAGACCCCAGCTTAACAGATGCAGCTATGAGTCTGTTCATTAGTGCGGCTGCTGTACCTTGGGGGAGAGTCACCGACCCTCCCAGGCTGACGCGCTACAAACTCAAGTCTTCCGACTCCCTTTGAGCCTTGCGATACACCCAGCCCTGCCACACAGCCCTTGTGCGCTGTGTCTTCAGCTTCATGGGAGTTTTCTCAGCCCTTCGCCTCTCTCTTCTCCCTGCAGTCACTCTCTCACCTCAGTCTCAGAACATGACTCCGAGGAGTCACTCTGCCCATCCTTAGGTCCTCCCCTTCTCCTCCTCCTTCCGTGTGACCATCGATCCCCATCTCTCCTCCACTGCCCTGGATCCTGATCACTTGTGCCTTCAAGGAGACCCCAGGTCACTCCCTGTCCCCTCATTCCTCACTTCGACATTTATGTCCATGTCTTGGAAATACTTCGTCCACTTGCTCCTTCTCCGGAGCTTTCGTTCCCTCTGTCCCATCCCTCGATGGGCGTCTTCTCGGAATATGGCTCCTACTCACTCCCCGCCTGCCACAGGCCAGCCTCCACTCCCAGCCTGCCGCAAGTGCCTCCCACACACAGGCAGCCGTTCCCTGCTTCGTTTCACTTCACCTGCCTGTGACACTCTCCTTTCCTCTGGAAACGTTCTTCTCTTGACTGGTTTGAGATACTGCTTTTGTGACTTTAGCATTTTCATTAAGCTATCTGTGCCTGAGTTTATCTGTAAAAATATAGCTGGTCTTAGAATCAAATGAGGTAGCAAAGATGAACAATCTTGTAACCAGATTTCCAAAATAGAAAACTCTGATATCCAAAAGGTGTTCTTTCCCTAAATGTATCACAAGTTCATCTGCCAGAAAAGCCTGATGTGAACTGTCAGGTAGCTCCTTGTCCGCTTTCCTCCTCTCTCTTGCTGTGAATATTGACTCTTCCACTCACTGTGGGTATTGACGTGTTTTGCTGCATCGTGTTGCTGTGTTTGATCACAGGAATCACTCTCCTTGGCCAGGAGGGGAGAAACAAATACAGGGGAACCCACAGATTTCTGACTTAAAAGGCACAGACCCCCTGTGGAGAGCTGCACCCCCACCCCAGTGCAGACCGGCTCTTTCCCTGTTTTCCACAGGGACACCTGGCTCAGCATAACCAGAGCAAACCCCTCGTCCTGCAGCAGCCCAAGCCTCCTCTCTCCAGTGCCTCTGACTTCAGGAGACCCACCTCTGTTCACCCAGCCATGCAAATCAGGAAGGTCAGTGATTCCTGGACCTGACTCACACACCCAATCCTTACTCTACCCTCCAGACCTCTCTGAGAAACAGCCATTTCCCCCTCTCTCCACTGGCACTGTGGCACCCTCAACAGCCTTCTGATGGCCCTTGCTTCCTTCTGCCTCCTCCCCTCCCCCACTGCAGATCCAAGCCACCCAGACACCCTCCTCATGCTGTACTCAGGCTGAAATGCCCTTACAAAGGGTAAATTGTTTATGACATCCCCTGCTTAAATACATCTAAGATTGTCATTGCCCTCGGATGAGAGTCTAAACTTCTTAGCCTTTGACCTCCCCGCCTGACTCGGGGACAGGCTACCACCCAGTCTCAGGTCCCATCCCCTCTGCTCCAATGCCACACCTTGCCTTTCTGACTTTTTCTCCTCTTTATTTCTTGCACTACCCCCTACCTGACAAACCATATTCCTTCAGACACCAGACTAGATGTCACTTCCTCAAGGGCCGTCTGGACGCCCCTCCTGCCTCTGCTGGTGCCATCCTGTGCTTCCTGTGCTGCACAGTTGTCTCCCCATGGTGAGAGAGGACAACAGGTACAGTCCAAACCTTCGGCCCCTCAGCACAGCGGCCACTGCCCTTGTTACATCTTCACAAGAATCAGGGAGAGAAACCTTTGCCGACGGGACCAAGTCAGGCAACCTCGTCAGAGGGAGACGGGAGGCTGGACTTCAGCCTTTGTTTGCCCCTCGCTGGGTGTCCTCAGAGGAAAAAGTGAGGGAGATTTTCAAGGTGAAAGAATATAAAACAGGAAAGTCAGAATGGCAGGAAAGTTTGTGATAAGTAAGAAAAAACTAGGTAACTAACTTGAACTTAACAAGGAGACCTAGGAGGAGACTTGGAGAGGCTGGAGCTCATCCGTGCAGCTTGAGAGCCTCTAGCTTGACTCTGTAGTCCATGGAAGGTGGCTCTGAGTAGGAAGTGGTATGAGATTGTAGAAAAAGAAATCTATGTTCCTGGCCTACATAACGGTGTGAGAAGAAAAGCCCAGGACTAGAAAAGCTAGCTAAGGGACCCTTGCAGGGGACGAGGTGGTCTTTCTGAAACGCTGTATGATCCCTTGCCCCCATATTCACTGTCACCCTCCCGCTGTTACCATGTTCCCCTTTCCTCAGCACAGCTCACCCCCGATGGCTTTGTTTTCACCTTAGAGAAGAACACAGCGAGATGTGTTCTAACAAAGGTTATGCACATCCTTACCAGGTGCTGGCATTGTTCTAAGTACTTCTGATGCCTTCTCTCAATTATAAAGAGGAAAATTAAGTTCTATTCAACTCAGGAAATATTTACTGTGCATCTGTGCACCAAACACCAAAGCAAGTGCTTAGATTATCCCCAGGAAGCCAAAAATAACACAAGCCTCTGCTAAGGACCCGGCAGAGGGTCACTGTGCTGGTATACGATGTAGCCAGGATCACGGAACCAGGTATTTCATTCTCAGAAACCAAGTTCTTAACCTTTCTGTTTGATCACTGTACTACGCTGTCACTTAAAGGAGCTGGAACATATTAAGTAAGGACCAACTATCTCATTTCCTCCCACCTTCATCCTAAATGAGAAAAATATCCCTGTATTCAAGGGGAAAAGACAAGTTGGAAAGAAAGTGAAGAGTGAGAAATATCTGCCCTTATCCTACTGTGTGTCTCCATGATCTTGATCTCTAGCGGAAATATCAGACAACAAAGAGATGACTTTTGGGTAGAGGCAAAATTTAAACACATTCAAACCATAACAATACAGCCAACAAAAAACTAAGGAAATACTATCCTAGAATTCAAGCATTCTTATCCACGTCCACAAAGTTGCTCATATCTTTGACAAATGTGTGAATTCCTATAGCATGTGTCTTCATTGTTTCATTTTCATCATCAAGCTGAAGGAAAATATCAACCAATGTTCATGTTGAAAATATACTACCATCAAGTGTAAGCATAGGTTGGCTACAGATTCAAGAGGTTAGCAGAGGCCAGTGAAGATACATGGTAAGAGTCAAGGGTTTTGTGAGATGGGTCAACTGTTCAATAGTTTAATATTAAGGGACAATCATGTGCCACAAATCTTTTTATCATGATTTATAACTTAAACTTGTACAAGTGTATTTGCAAGTATTTTTTGATCACACTGAGATCATATTATTACATAGTTATCCACACACTGACCAGATCTGCCACTCCTGAGAGGAGCAATTCCAATGCAAAAAGGAACTTCTGTTTTCCCAACATTTAAATGTAAATCAAAGAAAGAGGCTGACCGGTCCTAGCAGGTCACATGCCGATGCCTCCAACAGCAGTGGTAGGACCGCAGTGCTGTGCTGTGACTGGCTGGCTCCAGGCCTTGTGCTGTCTTCTGAGATGGGAGCAGACCACAATGGACAGTGTCACCGGCCATGGAGACAAGCAGTGCCTGAAACAGAAGAGAAATCCAAGCACACTAAAACAGGAAACACTCAGGAGAGTGGGACTGGGGGATGGCAGCCACTGGGATCTCTGATCTTTTAATCTCTGAAAGGAAAATTATCACCATTTACTCTGACATTTTAAGATGAAAATATCCCAAACTCATCTAAGCTTTCTCTTTCCCCCCAAGACCTCAGTAGAGTCCCAGCCATTAGTTGTTTACGCATCCACTTTTTCTCTTCCCAGCATTCATTATGTTTCTGTTCCATTCTAGAACCTGTGTTAAGAGCTTCGGGTTCTCTTCACTTTACTCTAAATTTGATCGATAGCACCCTTGCCAGGTCACACGCCCACCCGTTATGTCACACACATCCTGTCCTGAATTTGCTAACAGCTCCTTAAATAGTTTATATTACCTCATCCTCAACATACCAATTGACCTAAAGAGTTGCATTCTTTAAACTCTGCGAGTACATTTGCAAATGTTCGCACTGACTAGGAAGAAAGAAGGAGCACATGGGAGCCCAGGTCTTCTTCAAATGAGACCTGCCCAAGGAGGAGGGTGCTGGACCTCAAAGAGCAGCTTCCCCCTTCCCGAAAATGTCTGTGGTCACGTGACTCTAATTCTTCAGGGGAATATAACATGCACACTCAAAAACTCACCCCTGGCCGGGGAGTTAGCTCAGTGGTTCCGGCGCCTGTCTTGCAAGCGCAAGGACCCGGGTTCGATTCCCCGGTAACCACATAACAATACAGCAACCAGTAAAACATACCACAGTGCCGGGCGTGGTGGCTCACGCCTGTAATCCCAGCACTTGGGAGGCAGAGGCAGGAGGATTGTGATGTGAGTTTGAGGCTGAGCTCAGGGCCAGCCTGAACCACAAAGCGAGACTCTGTCTCCAAAAACCTAAAAAAAAAAAAAAAAAAACCTCACCCCAGAGAAGATTCTTGGCATCAAGGCCTTATTAGGTTGCATTCCACTCTGTCTAAAGCCCTTCTATGGCTTTAAAGTTGGTCCCCACAGGGCCCCCTATTGTAAGAACACCCTTTGTGTGTGTGTCTGTAATGCATGCTGTCTATCCTGCACACCAGTTAGAAGAAAGAGGCCAGCATCTTCTCAGACTATACAGGTCTTTGGAAAAACTACAGCAGGAATCTCACTTCCCAAAGGAGACAAACGACTCCTAACTCTGCAAAGAACCAGATCAGAGTGTTCCAGATGTGTAAACCAGGGTGAGTTAAAAAGAGAGTCCTTAAGTGAAAAAGATGACACACACGTGTAAATGTCAAATAGTTTCTCTGGTGTGAGACACAGCCAGAGTAAATGAGGACCAAATTGTATAGGTCCAAAGGGGTAGAAGGATTTGGCAAATGGCACGGGTGAAATGAAAGAAGAGTAGGAGAAAATAAGGAAAAAAAGGAAACAAATTTCTTATAAATAGAGAGGGGTAGGAAGAAGGAAGGGAAGGAAGCAACATGAAGGAAAATGAAAACCAAGCGCTGTCACATACAGGTGCAAATCCCCAAAGATAAATGTGAATCAGAAGCAATGCGGAAAGTGCAGACGCAGGAGTAACACCTCCCGCCCCCTCGTTTCTGGCCATGATGCTGTTGACTGAAATGAGCAAAAGCAGTTTGTGACAGACTCTTTGCAGCAGAGTCATCAAGAGCAGGAGTTTGGCTATTTCAAATTTTATCTATGTGAGTAGAAATATTAAAGGTAATTTGATGGTTAAGTCTGGAACTCATGACCAGGTTGGTTCCTAGGGGCAAATGAATATGTCCTGAGCGAGAACACGGAGCACAGATTTCCTCGCGGGGCCCCTGCATGGCCTCTGTTTGTTTCACTAGTGCTGCATTAGCCTGGGAGTATCGGACAATGAACTGTTATGTCTGTCCTGCCTTTAGCAAGTCAAGAGATCAGAAGTAGAAAAAAGGTTAATAAAACTAGAACTCCAACCAAAAGGCTGGGTCTTCACAGCACTTTTTACACTAGGAAAACACAAGGAACATTCTCACCACCCACTAAGCTAAATAAGCTTTCTTTCTCTCCTTAAACAAAATATCATTCAGTCTTTTAAAACTGCTGCTATAGATCCACATTTACTTTGTTTTCTGGTATGGAAAATATTTACAATATATCATATAGGTGTTAGCATAATATAAAATAGCATATGTTACATAAATCATGACAAATTGTATTCAGGGAAAAAGATATCAGTGATCATTTTGATAGATGAATCCTGACAAAAATGTAAATAAGGCTGACACTAAAAAGAGAGTTAATCTGAATGAGTTAATCAAGTTGATCTGACTTCAGGGTGAGTTTTACTTTCTTTTTCAACTTCAGTGTTTACGAGATTATTTTTACAATGAGGAAATACTTTCATATGTGTATGCTTTCATTCTGGTTTTATAGTAAGAAAGAACAACATAAAAACCACGTTCATAGGAAGAACCAGAGAAGCGACAGTCTGGAAACTTCAGGTGGTAACGGGAGTCAGGCCGGCAGCCAGCTGCTCAGCTGTTGCCATGATCAAAACATAGTTTGTGTTTATTCAGTTCAGTTCAGTAAATATTTTCCACACAGCTCATCAGGGCAGGCTCTGCCTGGGAGATGAGGAAACAGGCGAACGTGTCTTAGGTCCTGACTTCTCCATCTTCCAGGAAACCACCTGGCCTGACACGTCCATTTACTGAAGACGTGTATGAATTTTCTCTAGCTGCCACAATAGTGTACTACAGACAGCCTGGCTGTGGTGAGAACCACAAAGCATTCCCTCCTCACAGATGCAAAAGCCGCAAATCCAAGGTCACAGTGTCAGCGGGCGTGGTCTGTCCTGAGGCAGATGGCTTCAGCCGACTCCACGTGGTCTTAATCTCCTTTTGCATGGTGAGGACAGTCAGGCGATAGCAGCGCCTCCCTTATGACTTCATTTTGAGTTCGTCACCGCCTACCAGTCTCCAGATACGGTCAGGTTCTGAGTTGCTAAGGTTTAAAACCTCACCGTGAGTTTGAGGATGAAGAGAAACAACAAATATCCACAAAATCTAACTTTCTACTGATTTACTGCAATGTCTCAGTCTTTGAAAACTGTGAAGTACCCTAAAAGTAATTACCCTAAAGGAATAATTATGTAAATAAAGGAAATTACTCATGTCTTCTCAGAAAGTACTTAGGTACCATACAACCCATTCACTTTTATTCAAGATATGGAAAGAATAATCAATATGTAGTCAAGAAATTTTTCTTCAGACACCTGTATGACGTCGACAGGGAGGACACAGGAATGACATTTCTAGTGAAAGAGTTTATATTTATTACTGTAATGGGCTTTACAATCACTCACGATTCCTCGAGTCACTTTGTGATCTGTGTAACAAGGTCAGACAGGCTTAAATAAAATTGGGGATTAAAATGCTGAAACCACTGATAAAATGTGAAAATATTCTTCCATACCTCATAATCGTGAAGCCTACTCACTTTATTCGAAGTGTTCAAAATTCAAAATCCACTTTGCTTAAAACTATCTTCTGTGTGGAAGAAAACAGGAAGTACTTCTCACCTGGAGCAAAGGGGCTTCCCAAGGGCACTAACAGTGGCCAAACACGGTGACAAAAATTGAATTGAAAATGCCTCTATTCTAAATTAAAAGCAGCTATTCCTTCTCAGTAATATTCAAAACAGTGCTAGCAACATGTCTTCTTGAGCACATGTGCACAAAAGAATAGCCCTCCCATGCCTCTCCATCTCTCTGGCCCAAGCACCTACCTACAAATTGGGAGCTAGCCAACAGTGCTGCTAAAAATGGCAGTGTTGCCCCTTGGTGCTTGGGCCAGAGAAGACATTCAACAGATGTGGGGTGCAGCTTCATTCATCCTCTCTGTCTGTGTTCTTCTCTCTCTCTGTCTGTCTGTCTCTGTCTGTCTGTCTGTCTCTCTCTCTCTGAAATGGATTCCTCTGTCACCTCCTGCCTTTTCTGGATGTACCCATAGTCCCCCTGGTTCCACCACAGCTGTCTGCCTGAGCTGGCTGCCCACAGGCATGGGCACCGACACCCCTGGCCTCACCTCACTCAGCTTCTCCTCTACTTCCGCTCACCGTGACTGAGTCAGAAGGAAGCTCCTGACTTAGTCTGAGCCAAGGAGACGGGAAAAGATTTTATAAGCGTTCCTGGGGAGGAGAAGTTCTCCTCTCTGCCCTAGCAAGTGGATCACAAAGTCTAGAGTTCAGGCAACCATTTTGTTACATAAAAGGAAGAGCCGGAGCTATAACAGGTCAGTGGCAAGAGCTTCTCACAGAAGCTACACAGGACCCTTAGCATCCAGATCTGATTGCTAGTCCTGTGCCGAGAATGCTTGAGATGATGTTTAGCCCCTTGTGACCAAAAGATTTCTGACTAATTCATCTGAAAAAAGTGAATGATGAAAAGAATCCTGCCCCAGCAAGTGTACCAAGAAGCGACTGTTATAAATTATACATATATAGAGACTCTACCAATGAGGTTATAGCATGTCACAGACTTGTCAGGTCTAATTATTAAATTTGTGCCTTTGAGTTTCCTATTAATTCATTAAATCCCACCTTATTGTGATAAAGGAGATGCAAAGGAGAAATATTACAGGTCTCTCTCCCCGAAGAGTGTATAGCCTTGGGGAGCAGAAATACATGTGTACAGGTGCATCATCTTAACACCTAAAGATTGCCTTTACACAGAAGCACACAAGGTTAAGTGGGAGTGGAGAAGACAGAGCCTGGAAGAAAAGGGAAGGCTCATAAAGCCAGATAATTCTGGGAATTAAAGGGTGAGTTAACAAAAAGCAAAGCCCACAGCATGGGAGGGAGGAAAGGAAGAAGAGGGAGGAGAAAAGTGGCAGGGATGAAAAGAAGAAAGCAAGAGAAAGAAAAAGAAAAGAGAAGATAAAGAAGAAAAGGCAGGAAAAACATAACCTGGACTGTGTAGACACCAAGTATTTTCTGTAACTGGAGTGAGGGCAGGAAGAGAAACAGAAATGAAATTGGAATGGTCCACTATGTGATACAACACTGATATTAGCTTATATTTTCCTTCTTTTTAGTTAGGTTTGGGGTCTGGTGTGGAGAAATGTTAACTTGTATATCATTTTGTCACTGTCACTTTTGTTTCTTTCTAGTTTGGATGCTGAGAATGAAGCCCTCTAGGAGGAGCCTCTACTACTGAGCCACCATTCCTATCCGCCGTCCCTATCTTTGCTTACGCTAGAAGAATAGGATAGGGAGAGAGGAGCAAGAGACTATGGTGTCTAGGAAGCCCAAGCCCCCGCTCTATGGTTTGTGTTAGAATAATCTACTGCCAACAGCAGGGAATATGCTTCTACTCTCAAAAGAAAAGCAGACACAAAGAGAGACAAGAGACAGAGAGACAGAAAGGCACAGACAGAGACAGAGAGACAATGAGAGACAGTACCAAGGGTTATACAGTATATGTTTATTGCTTGGATGCTTGGAAAGCAAACTGCATAGTTTTGGAAATTATTGTCGAAGATGGAAGTTTTCAGGAATATTCAGCAATTACTGGAAACTGTCAAATGCAAGAGATTCTGCCAGTCATAAAAATGACTAAGTCTGATGTATGAGGTGACAAAATAGATTCATTTAATTTAATTGCAGCAGAAATGGTCAAGTGTTAACCCTTCACTCACCCATGGAGGCAACGCATTAGGCAGAGAAGACATTTTCAGGGTAGAGAGAGTAAACTGCTTCCTGTGTCTGGCCACCTCTCCTAAGTCAGCCACCTCGTTTCAAGACGCTTAAACCCATGATGCAGAGTCCTAAGAGGAAGAGTGACAATGGTAAACTCATAGAAAACAAGACGATTATTCACTGCCAGTTGAAAACATAGTAATCTCAGCCACCAACATCTAACAATGTTTACCCTGCTAGGATTGTAAATTCTCAGAGATATGAGTGTAAGTTATATAACTAACAAATGTCACCGATGCATATATTAAAATAAGAACAAATTATGCCTGGAAATCAGAGAAGAAAACCACAGTTTCAGAAATCAGTGAGAGAATGTTCTACATGTTCATGGTTAGACGAGGCAAGCCTTGAAACTCTCCTCTAGTGCCACAGGGGTCTTTTCAGAACAGGAGGAAAGGAAGTAGAAGCAGGGGAAGCAGCCAGAGTCTGTGCACAGCTGCAGTTTGGTTGCTCACTCGCTAAGTGGCGTTGGAATATAAAATTTAAAAACATCAGTTCTACACAGGGGTTTTTGAGAATTAAATGAAGTTTTCATGCAATCAGTGCCTCCTAAATACATCATGCCATGTAAACGCATTGATTCCTCCTCCACAGAAGGGTCTGCACTCAGTGGGAGACAGGTGAGGAGACACTATGTGTTGGTCACAGACAGTTCACTGTGATTATGAGCCAGAGAAATGGGACCACACATAATAATCCATATCAGTAGCACTCATCACCAGCCTGTTTTTTGCAAGTTATTGTCTCAGGTGCTGGAGGGGAGCAGCGTATGCTAAGTTGTTAACTCCTCATCACATCACTGCATGTGCTATTGATCAACCTCCATAGATGTGTTTCAGGGCCGCAGTTCTGTGTTGCTGGGCTTTCCACACTGACAAGGTGCTGAGACAGTCAGATCTATTATGGAGGAAGCTTTATCCTGGCTCATGGTTTCAGAGATTCGGTTCATGGCTGCTCTGCCATGTTGCTTTGGACCTGGGAGGCACAGTAGGTCACTGATTGAGGGAGACAGGCAGAGAAGTTTGGGAGGAGTGTGTGGAAAGGGAAGAGATGGTCTGTATCTCTAAGGATGGAGGAGATTTGGGCATATCAAGTGTGGGCCGTGTGCACATACATGTGTTGCTCAATGGGGCCGGTGTCTTCATAGCCTGCACATTGCAAAGATAAGACTAACCCCGTGGCCAGTTCCTAGGAAATATCCTGTAACCCCCGGACTTCCCTGCTTGTTTAGCTCACTTCCATGTACCGGGCCATGGGCCACACAAGGCAGTTTGTGCCACGCAAGCAGTTTGTGACAAAGTCCATGGGCCACTGCTGAGTTGTGTCCATGTGTCCTCTGGGTGAGCTGCAGGCTGAACCACCAAGGCCATTGCAGAAGACATTCGAGGCTAGCACTGCACACAGCCCCAGGGGGCTTCCGAGTTCACAGCACCCACATTCTGTGCAGACAGCCCCACTACCTCTAGTGCGGGCAGTGCAGGCACCGGTGCGAGCTGTCATCAAAGGCCAGGCGTCTGAGGACGCCACCTCATCATTAGCACAGGTGCAGGACGGATCCTTGTGCATCTGAAAACCAACCGCATAGGCCGTCAGACCTGCAGGTCGCATGGCTATGCTTCTCAGATGCCTTATCGTGATAATAGCTGATAGAACTTCGTTATGAGTACATGTAGCATATTAGTGCTCTTTTTATTTTTTTCATACCATAGCCTTGAACTCCCTTCTGGCTTCTTCTGGCTCTTAGTCCCCTTCCCCCTTTCCAAAAAACCCCTATATTTTCATCATTTTTTCCTTCAATTATTTTTTTCCATTCCTTTTCCCTGCATCCCCTACCCCCTCTCTTCATCTTCTGTCCCATCATTCCTTTGGAAAAGATCTCCCTACTTCCTCTTTATCCATTTCCCTTTTTGATAAATGTATAAGGTTTCTCATTATAAGAGAAACTATGTGATATTTAAGCTCACGTGTCTGATGTATTTCACTTAATATACGTCAATTTACCAAAGAATACCTCAAGTTTATCTTTCTGGCAGTGTAGTATTCCATCGTATATAGATACCACATTTATAATCCATTCATCTATTGATGAGCATATAGCCTGCTCCCAAGACTTAGCTCTTATACATTATGCTTCTAAAAACAGGGATATGTA
This sequence comes from Petromus typicus, assembly GCA_004026965.1. Taxonomy (NCBI): domain Eukaryota; kingdom Metazoa; phylum Chordata; class Mammalia; order Rodentia; family Petromuridae; genus Petromus; species Petromus typicus. The sequence goes on from PVIR01005167.1 coordinate 53,058, forward strand.
TCCCCATAATCTGATGTCTTTAATTTCTTCAGAAAGATAACTGGAAGGGGAATAGCTGTGCCAAAGGAATATCCATTTTTTACTTTCTTTTTGGTAAGAATCTCCACACTGATCTCCACAGTGGTTGTACTATACCTACAATGTAAAGGAGTTCCTTCTTCCTAACATCCTTGACAGCATTTGATATTGTTTGATGTCTGGATAGTAGCTATTCTTCCTGCCATGACATGGGATTTCAATACTGTTTTAATTTTACTTTCTTCAGTGGCCAGCAATACTGAATATTTCTTGTATAGTTATCATATTTATTCATCATTTGTACTTCTGTGAAGTGTTCATTTTGGCTGCCATTTTGTTTTATTTTGGGTTTTTTTTTTTTAATTGGGTTTTTTACTTTGGAGGGCAAACTTTTTGTTTTTATGACTTCTAGATGTTGGTCCTGGTCTAATAAAAGTCTTTTCTATCACGTACCTTGTCTCTTCACTCTCTTGGTTTTTTCCTTTCTTGTCCAGAAGATTGCCAATTTGATACGATCCCATTTAGTGGTTCTTGGTGTTATTTCTTATGCCACCAGGCTCTTGCACAAAGTTTTTGTACCTATGTCTTCAAGAATGTTAACAGTTTATCTTCTAGCAAAGTATTTCTGTTTTAACATTTAGAACATTGATCTATTATGTTTCAATTTAGCACTGGGATGATAAACCTAGGGCACACGTGCCACAGCAGGGTGTTTGCATCACCAAAAACTCTAAAAGGTTCGCCGTTGCTGGGTTAGTGCCTGGTAAGATGTACGGTCTAGACTCGGTCTTCCATGTGTGGACATCTGGTCTACCCAGCACCATCTGTTAGAGAGGCCATCTTTCCTCCAGCGTATGCATCTGGTCCCTTTGTCAGAGGTCAGACAGCAGATGTGGTGGGTTGTTTCTGTCCTCACCACTCTGCTCCACTGACCCTCGGGCTGATCGGCGCCATCCACGCTGCTTCACCCGCAGCCCCTCCGCAGCAGGACTTCGAGTCTGAGCTGACTCTGCCTGTTTCACCTTTGTTGCCCTGGGTTTCTCTGGCTATTCTGACTCTCTTCTAGTTCCATGGGCATTTTAGGGTTGCTTTCTCTGGATCTGTGAGAATTGCTGTTGGTATTTTGATTGGAATTGCATTAAATATCTATATAATTTTGGAATACAGCCCTTTGATTACACTGGTCCTGCCTACCCAGGAATAAGATGTCTTTCCATTTTTTGATGTCCTCTTGATTTCTATTTTGAGACTGACATAATTTTCATTTTAGACCTCTTTTAATTTCCTTAGGTATGTTAATGCCACAGTATTTAATGTTTCTTAGTGGTATTCCTAATCTCTCTCCAATGAGTTCCTTATTAGTGTCTAAGAATGCTACTGATTTTTTGTGTTGATTTTGTATCCTGATACATTGTTGAATTTATTTACTAACTTTAGGAGTCTTTTTGTGGAAGTCCTTCCATCTTCTATGTAAAACACGATACCATCTGTAAATAGTGATACTTTGATTCCTTCCTTTCTTGTACTTGGGGGCTTATATCTCTCTTGTCTGACTGCTCTGGCTCATACTTCATGGATTACGTTGAGCAGTAGTGATGGTGCACATCCTTGTCTTGTTCCTGATTTTAGAGGAAATATGCTTAGTTCCTCCACCTTTCTTTTTTTGAGACAAGTTCTTGCTTTGTGGTTCAGTCTGGTCCTGAACTCACCACATAGTCCAAGCTACAGGCTCACCTCAAATTTGTGGCGATCCTCCTGCCTCGGCCTCTCAAGTATTAGGATTACAGGCATGTGCAACCAGGCTCATTAAGTGTCAGGTAGGCAGTAATTTGCCATGAAGGGCTTTTATCAGATTGAGATAAGGTTCTTCTGTATCTATGTCCTTCAAGATTTTTAGGATGAAAGGAGGTTGGATTTTGTCAGAAGCTTTTTCTGCATCAATTGAAATGACCATGTGATTTTGCCTTTCTTTCTGGTTATGTGATCAATCACATTTATTGATTTGCTTGTGTTGAACAATCTTTGCATCCAGGAATGATGCCCACTTGGTCGTGATGTGTGATTTTCTTGGTGATTTGTCTCATTCTGTTTGCCAGTATCTGGCTGAGAATTTTGGCGTCTGTGTTCACTAAGGAGATTGGCTTGTAATTCTCTCTTTTGGTGGATCTTTGTCTGGTTGGAGGATCCGGGTAATGCTAGTTTCCAGAAATGATTCTGAGAGTACTCCTTTCCTCTTGACTGTATTAAAGAATCTGAGGAACATTGGTGTTAGTTCTTCTCTGAAGATCTGGAATTCAGCAGTGAATCTACCCAGTTCTGGGTTTTCTTCATTAGTAAGTTCTTATTGCTGCTTCTGTTTCATTGCATGTTATTGGATTATTCAGAATTGTAAGCCTTTGTTTAATTTGGATATTCACATGTATCCAGGAATCTCTCAAGTTCTTCTAAGTTCTCTGATTTTTACCACACTACTTTGGGAAGTGGTTGGTAGTAATAAACTTCTGCATTTCGGTAGTTTATACTTTGAAAGAACCAGCTCTTTGATTTATTATTTTATATTTCTAAGTCTCCATTTCACTGATTTGTGCTCTGATCTTTATAATTTCCTTCCTTCTAGTAGGTCTGGCTTTGTCTAGGACTTTGAGGTGCATTATCTTCTGTTTTTCTGAGTGGGCATTCATAGCTATAAACTTCCCATGCAAGATTGCTTTCTTTGTATCTTATACATTCTGGTATGTTACAATGACATTATCATTTAATTCTAGGAAGTATCTTATTTCTTCCTTAAATTCTTTTGTGACATTGATTATGGAAAAGGGTGTTAATTTTCTTATATTTTCACTGTTTCTGTGGTTTCTTTTGCCACTGATTTTTAACTTCATTGCACCGTGGTCTGATAATAGGCAGGTAAAATTTCCGTTATTTTGCATTTAGTTAAGCATGCTTTGTTCAGTAGTGTCTGATCTGTTTTGGAGAAAGTACTATATACACCCAAACAGAATATGTGTTCTGTTGTTTTCAGGTAGAACACTGTGTATACATCTATTACGTCCACTGATCAGAGGTTTAACTCTGCTTGCTTTATCTAGTTGATTTATCTATTTGTTATAGTGCATTGTTGTGGTTCCTTAATATCATTAGATTGATGTGTATTTAATCTTTTATATCCTTTAGTGATTTGCAAAACTGAGTTCATCACAATTTGGTACATATAAGTTTATATTAATTATCTTTTCATGTTGAAGAATTCCATTAACCAATATATAGTGCCTTGTTTTAGCATCTTTTGATCAGCTTTGGCTTAAAGTCCACTGTGTCTAAGAATAGGATAGCTACCGCTGCTTGTTTTGAACCTACCATTGTATGAATATCACTTTCTATCTATTGTCCATTAGTCTATGAATTATTTTGGGGGTTAAACGTGTTTCCTGAGTGTAGCATACCACTGGATTTGGTTTCTTGATCCATTCTCCTAACTCGTGTCTTTTGACTCCCAAACTGAGTCCATCCACAGTTATAACTAATAGATACTAATAGATTTATTCCTGTCATTGCATTTTTTCCAGTTTCTGTTTTCCTTTCTTTCCCTTCTGCTTATTTGCTCATCTTACCTAGAGCATTCATTCTATTGGGTCTTTTGACATCGTTAGCTTCATTGTCTATTTTTAGACTTTTGGTTTGTTGTCCATGTTTTATTTTAAATTATTGAAACTACAATAGTTCATTTTAAGCATTTTTCCTGTCATTTGTGCCGCTCTCTGAAGCATTCTGGAAGTCCTTCTTTGTGAATGTCTTTATAAGTTATGATTTTAAAATATGATGAATGTTGCTGCCGAGTGCCACCCCACAGAAAGACAGCTCATAAGAGCAACAGAATGTGTCCTCGTCTGCTTCACTCACCAGATCTGGCACTGTGCGACTCCTGGCTCCTCCCCAAAGTTACAGTGACTGTGAAAGGTAAACATGGAAGTCAGTCCAAGACCTCAGGCAGCCATGACAACGCAAGTAAGACTCAAGAAGACTTCCAGAACTGCTTCAGCAAGCAGCAAGAGTGCAGAGAGAAGTGTGCTCAAAACCAGGCAGTATTGGGAGAGGGCTTAATGGCAATGTGTCATTTACTTTTAATAATTTTTTAACCTGAACGTTCACCACAGTTTTCTATCACCCCTTGTGTTTTTTTTTTTCATGGATGTTCAACTTTATGGTATTTGAAGAAATAGTTATATGATGGGGCCGGGGATTTAGGTCAGTGGTTCCAGTGCCTGTCTTGTAAGTGCAGGGACCCGGGTACGATCCCTAGTTAACCACATACAATACTGGGCGTGGAGACTCACACAAATTCATGAAAACCAGTGAGAAAGAAATCAGGAGCAAAATTTCATTTCCAATAACTTCAAAAAAATTTAAACACCTAAGCAGTAAACTAGTCAAGGATGTGAAAGACCTCTATAAGAAAAACTACTGTGCTTTTTAAAAGAGATTGCAGAGAACAATAGACAATGAAAAAATAACCCCTGTTTCTGGATAGGTGGAACCATTATTGTCAAAGTTAACATATTACCAACAATGATGAATAGAAAAGATCATGGATATTATCAAGTTTGAAGAACAAATTTTAAAAGATTGAAGAAAACTAAACAGAGGGGCATGTAGGACACTATCAAGTGCGGCAACATAGTATTATGGGAATTACAGAACACATAAGAATCAGAAAAAATATTTGAAGAAGTAGTAGCTGAAAACTTTCCAATGTTGATGAAAAACATGAATATAAACATCCAAGATACTTGAGTAACCCCAAATAAGATGATCTCAGAGACACACAACTATTACAATCAGATTTTTCAAAGTCAAATGGGCACTTTTGTAAGCAACTGATCACATACAAGTTATCTGTAAAAAGATTCCTTTATAAACATTGGAAGCCAGAAGGCAGGCTGATATATTTGTAATGTTATAAGGACAAACAGAACAAAACAAAACAAAAAATCTATTAACCAAGAATTGTATATTCAGCAAAACCTTCTTTCACAAGACAGGAAAAAATTAAAACATTCCCAGATAAACAAAAGTTGAAAGAATTAGTTATCATTAGACCTGCCCTCCAAGAAATGTAACTCAAAACTGTATGAAGAAGTGCAAGTCTAAGGGCACACTCTGACCAGTGGAGATGATGAGAAAAGGCCATTGGGAGACTGATAAATTCACTGGTGATATAAGCCCCACTATAAGGTATTTTGCCTGAGAGAAATGAGAAAAAAGACATCTAGGAGGAATAATTTGGGGATAAAATCAAATCCCGAACACCTGATGAGCAACACAGGGAAAAAAATATTGCCAAGTTAGACTTTATGAAAACTTTATATGTTTGTACTTTATCAGGAAAGTGAAAAGATATCCCCTAGAATTAAAGAAATTATTTGCAACTCAAATATCTGCTAGAGGAGTAGTATTCAAAACACACATATATTCTAAAACTCAATTACAAAAAGTAATATAACGTAGGGCTGGGGAGTTAGCTCAGTGGTTCCGGCGCCTGTCTTGCAAGCGCAAGGACCCGGGTTCGATCCCCGGTTAACCACATACCATACTGGGAGTGGAGACTCACGCCCAGCAGCAACCAGTACCACATACCACAGTGCCGTGTGTGGTGGCTCATGCCTGTAATCCCAGCACTCGGGAGGCAGAGGCAGGAGGATTGCTGTGATGTGAGTTGGAGGCTGAGTTCAGGGCCAGCCTGAACCACAAAATGAGACCCTGTCTCAAAAAAAAAAAAAGTAATATAACGTAGTTTTAAAATGGACAAAAAGGGGGTCAGGGATTTAGCTCAATGGTTCTGGCTCCTACCTTGCAAGTGCAAGGTCCCTAGTTTGATCCCCAGTAATCACATACAACTATGCCGGGCATGGTCACTCATGTCCACCTGCAATCAGTACCACACACCACAGGACCTGGTGTGCTGGCTCTCGCCTGTAATCCTAGCAGTGGGAGGCAGAGGCAGGAGGATTGCTGCAAGTTCAAGACTGAGTGCAGGACCAGCCTGAACTAAAAACTGATACCTGTCTCAGAAAAACTAAAAAATATATAAATAAATCAAATAAAATGGGTAAAGATTTTTAATAGATGTTTCTCTAAAGTAGATTTAGAAATGACTAATAAACACAAGAAAATATCCCTAAAATCATTAGTCATTGGATAAATGCAAACTAAAACCACAAAACACCACTTCATTACCAGGGTAGCCATAATTAAAAAGTCAGATAATAAGTGTTGGTGAAAATGTGAAGAAATCAGAGCCCACATACACTGTTGGTAGCAATGTAAAATGGGGCAACCATTTTGGAACATAAATGTAGAAGTTCCCCCAGAAAGTTAAATAGAGTAGCTATGATCTAGCAATTCCACTCCCAAAGATATGAAAACATAAGTCAACAAGAAACAAATGTTATGACACCTAAGAGCTGAAAACTGGAAACAAACCAAATGTCTAGTATATCAACTTCAGTGATGTTAAAAGATAAATTAAGCATATTAAATTTTAAAGAGTTTATTTGAGCAAATAGTACTTCAAGAATCAGGCAGCAATCGACTCCAAGTGATTTGAGATCGAGCAGAAAACTACGAAGGGAAAACTTCTATAGGGTAAGTGTAGAAACAGAGCTAGTAGTTCACTTGATTGGTTAATGTTTAACCAGTTACCTCACTCAGATTAGCCTTGTGGAAAGCCCCTGATCCTGTAACTAGCGCTCAGCTGATATCTATGATTGGTTGAGTGTAAGTTTCATTTTGCTGGCATTGCACTATCGCAGCCCAGGTTACTTTAACAGTGCATAAACAGCCTATTGTCTGCTCCTGCCATGAAATATTTATCTGTAAAAAGGAGCAAAGGACCCATAAACTCTATAACAGTGGTATAACTTGAAAACACGCTGAGTGAATAATGCCCATCACCAAAGGCCACATATTCTATATATTTAATTTATATGGACTGTCCAAAGTACATAAATCTACAATCATCAAAAATAAATTACTCCTTATTTAGGGACAGGGCAAATGCTAGAGAAAGGGAGTAAATACTTGAGTGTAGAGGGTCCTTTATGAATTGATGAAATGCTTCTGAATTGGCTGTGGTGATGCTCACATGTATCTGTGAAAATTCTAAAACCTTGAATTATTTCCTTTAAATGAATGAAGTGAATGACAGAGATTTTACCTCAGTAAACAGCATAAAAATTAAAGGCTCTTTAAGTGTGCCCTCTGTCTTATTTGTATCTTTCAGGTACTCATTGTTAGCTCAGATTACGTTCCCTGGAAATAGCCCCAACAGGCGTGTTATCATGGAGGAATGCTCCTTGGGAAAGCTTTTAACAGAAGGAGGCCAGTTTGGAAGGGCGGGAGTCAAGCCAAGAGAAATCCTCACTGGGACTTGACCCCTCCAACCTCTCCCCAGCCAGCCCCATCTTTTTTAAACTTTTTATTGAAATCTTTATTGGTACATTACATAAGCCAGCCCCATCTTGAGTCAAGAGGGCTGCTCTCTTCTGTCCGTGTGAATCAATGTCTGGCGACAATGGCCCCAGCAATCAGAATTGGAGCTTTTGGACAAGAAGGTTCTCATTAGCTGAGAGTGGTCAGCTGAGTGGTGAAAGGGACAAAGGCAGATTCTTAGCAGCCCCCACAAAGTAGCAAGGGGACAGGTACACGGTGAGCAGAGTCTGAACAAGATACCAATCCCAGCCATGAGGAACTCATGGGACATTTGTGGATGCTGGCTGATATTTGCTAAAATAATTCATCATATATACTTTCTAATAGCAAGTGCTACATTTAATTGCCCAGAATCCTAGGAAATATTTTGTTCCTATAGCAACATGTTATTAGCCATAAAAGGCATGGTAGAAGTTCATTTAGAAAAATATGTCCCCAAAATATTGTGAGGTGAATAGACTACAAATGTATGAGTAGTATAATTTCTATTTTTATGAATAAATGTAACAGTATGTTTTACAACAAGATGTACATAAAAATTTTAAATAGTAATTATTGCTCAGTAGCTATTTTTATTTCTGTATTTTGTTTCTGTATAAAGAGAAAGTAAATTCAAATATGGTACAGCAACAAGCAAATTCTCAAAACTGAACTGAAATATTATGACCATTAGGATAATATGAGGCTGGCTAATGAGTAAAATTCCAAGAATTAAAGTGGTTTTTGAGGAGATTACCATCCGTGTGTTCGGGCCCTCACTGCATGCTCAATCTTGTCTTTAGACATAGACAGTTAGTAGTCATTGACTACCAAGGGCTAAATCTATAGGTCTAAGCATTCATGTTTTAGTTTTCAGTGGAGCTGACCAGATACTCCAGAGACAACTCCGTACATAACTTATTCATAACCCCTGTTCCCAAAGTCGGGTATCTGAGAAGACTTATGAAGTTGTCTACCATCTACAAAGTAGGTGATCTGGAGAAATATTTCAGCCAAGATGCATGCTGAGGCCTGAGAGTCACACCAGATACCCAGCACACCCAACTCACTGCGCCAGTGCAGAACTCTGACCACGGTGAGAGGCTGTTGATGGCCTGACCTGGAGGACAGGTCGTGCATTATCAGGGGCCTGACTGTGGCCTGGGGCCAAAACATGAGTTGCTCCAAGTTGCCTGACTTGGAAGTTCAAGTCAAGCACCGTGAAGATAATGAAACTGCTAGTGTCATACACAGAAGCCAGGACAAATCGAAGAAGTCCTGTCCCGCCATGTTGGGCTAGGAAAGCCAGCATGATGCAGAAAACACCGCACAGGATATCATGAGCTGAGAGGCCACGGTGCTGTGGAAAGCAGGGAGTCCCTGCAGTCTCCCCTGGTGAACTTGGTTCTTTGCTGCTTTCCTAGATCAGCTCATAGAGGTCCTCACAGGGTCCAAAGGAAGCAAGATCTTGAGTCAAACTGTAACCAGCACACAAAATGAAACTTCAAAGGTCAGAAGGTTTTCATTTAGAAACAAGCCCCTTCTCCAAACGTCCTGATACCAGGGTCTCACCACCTCCCCTTCTTTCTGATGCTCACTCTAGGAGGAAAAGACGAGTTTCCCTCCCATAATGAGGGAGGAAGCAAAAGCCAAAGCTGAACCCTGGGGTGCACAAGGCCAGAGGGGAGCTCTCTGCTGTCTCACTGTGTTCCCTCCCGTTTCCTACTATTCAAGGTTCTCACGCCCCAGGACACAGCAGGGTGGTGATTCGTGGCAACATGACGCCTTTCTGTCTCTTCAGAGCTGGTTTTAAATGGTTTCTTTCCATTTTCACCCAAATGGCTTTCCACGGCTTGTTAGTACATGCAAGTGGTAGGGACTTGAGCAGCCAGTAACAAAACTAGCTTCCTTGTGCCAAAGGAACATCACCCACACGCACTGCTGCCAGATCCCCATTAGACAAATCAAGCTTGCCATGTTTAGTATCTCTAAGGAGAGATCTGGGTTATGTCTTCCAAGCAAGGGGGCCAGAGACTCATTTATCACTGTGCTTCTGAAAGGATGGTCTCTGTGCCCTGGGCAGGAGCCTCCCTAACCCTGTACACTAGTGATCTCCAGCATGAGGTCAGTGGGGGACATAGCTTGGTGCAAAGGCCCTGGGTTTAATCCCCAGGACCTCCCCCAAGAGAAAGTAGGTAAGTGAGTTCCTTAACCTAAGAAGAATGGATGGCTCTCTCAAACTCATAAAGTCCGTCTTTGCAAAGATGAGTAGACGGCCAAATCACATATGACAAGGGCACTGCAGAAGGGACAGAGGCAAAAGCTGGAAACAAGCACCTAGGGAAACACAGTGAACATTTAGAAGCCTGAAATAAGATTGATCTAAAGTCAAAGTAATCCTGGGCTGTCTTCCTATGAAAATAAATTATTAGTTTCACTTTGAAATATATCTTAGGAATTTTCCTCTGAGGCATTTTGCTTTAAGGCATGGATTTGACGAGTTCATTTTCACCAACTTAAGACTTGTAGCATAAGCACCTTTAAAATTCAAGTAAAAACAAGGCATTTATCTATAAATGTCTTTACAGCTAGATTAAAGTGAGAGCTGTCCTGCAAAGTCACAATGTTGAGGATAAAAGAAAGGGAGGAAAGAGGGTGTTGGTTCCAGGAAGGGTTCTATTTTCCATGTAACTATGACATTCTTTAGGGTACTGTACAATTAGTAGGCCAACTCAAGCAGTGTCTCTGGGCTGTTGTGAATTTTGTTGCAATCAGGCCTGGACTGATTTACATCAACCCAGATAAATGGAACATTTTTAAAGAGCATTTTAAACAGTTATAATCTGTTGAGGTATAACCAATCAGTGACAAAAGTCTTAAAATAACCTAACATTGGGGGAGGTCAGTTTGCACAAAATAAAGCAAGCAGTTCATGGCATGTATGAATAGACAGCTTTCCAAGGCCATTTCCCCTGCAAACAAATGTGAGCATTGAGCCCGACTGAGCCATCTATGCAGTCAGTCAACACCAGCTTTTATGTGCTTTCTTCATGGTGTGGGTGTAGATCATGGCAAATACATTACATGGAAAACCACGCAGGCCACTTGAGCCATGCACAGGCACCCCATGGAGATGAGAGGAGTCTCAAAAATTATTGGTGGACCTAATGCCTTTCAACTCGATGGCAGAACAGGTCAAATAAGTCATATAAGTTTCATTTTTAAATGGCAAAGCATGGTGTGTCATTTAGTAAGAGACATTTCAAAGATCTGCATTACTGAAGGGTACACGCCACTGATGTGTCCCAAGTATGTGGTGTACAGCCTAAGTTTTTTTTCCCCACCACCTTCCTTGGCGTGTATATCCTCAACAGAGAACAGCTAACTATGAAAGCTAGAGAATATAATCCAAAAATACATCTGGAATCAGAAGAAACCTAGAATAGCAAAATCAGTTTTAGGCAACAAGGACATGACAGTGGGTATCACAATCCCCAACTTGAAACTATACTACAAACCCACTGTCATAAAAACAGTATATTACTGGCAAAGGAACAGATCAAGGATCAGTGGAACAGACTAGATGATACAGATACTACTCCAAACATACTGAGACCCCTCATCTTTGAAAAAGGAGCCAAACAACTCAATGAAGGAAACATACCTCTTTAACAAGTAGTGCTGGAAAAACTGGGTTTCAACTTGCTAAAAACTAAAGTTAGATCTCTCTCTTTCACTATGCACTAAACTCAAAGTGGATTAGAGACTTAATTCTATTAAAACAAAACCACTAAAGCTGCTGGAAAACAGATTAGACTCTTAGAGTCATGGGCATAGGAAAAGCCTTTACAAACAAAATCACAGCAGCATGGGAACTAACACAAAAAATCAACAACTGGAATCTCATCTTCCTAAAAAGGTTGTGCACAGCCAGAAAAACCACCAACACAGTGAAAAAACAACCTACAAGTTGGAAAGAAAATGGACCAGTTGTTCCTCAGACAAAGAACTACTATCTAGAATATATAAAGAACTTTAAAAATCAGCTCCTTCAAATTTAAAGACCCAATTCAAAAATGGGCACCTGAAAGGAACAGACACTTTTCAGAGGAAGAAGTAAAAGCAGCTAAGAAACATGAAGTTCAATATCATGGTTATTCAAGAGATGCAGATGAAGACAACACTGAGATTCCATCTCACTCCACAAAGAATGGCTGCTATCATGAAATTAACAAACAAGTGCTGTTGAGGCTGTGGGGAGAAAAGAATTTCCACTGTTGATGGAAATGTAGACTGACGCAACCACTGTGAAAATCCCCCAAAAGGCTGAGAGTAGAGGTCCCATTTGACCTGCTATATTTCCTGTCAGGTATAAACATGGAAGAATTTAAAAGACTCATATCACAGCAACATATGTGCACCCATGTTTATAGCAGCACAGTTTTTTAAATAGCCAAATCTTAGAAATAGTCCAAATGCCCCTCAATTGGAAAATGGATAAAGAAGATGTGGGGTTTTTAAAAAATAAAATGGAATGTTACTCAGCCATAAAGAGTGATAAATTAAAATATTTATACTTAAATGGAGGCACCGGAGGCCATACTCATAAGTGAAATAAATAGGACACAGATGTGTAAATACCCTATCATTTCTCTAGTATGAGAAACTGAAGGTTTTGTGAAACCTTCACAATGTATTGTGAAATATGTATTGTGAAATATGAAGAAAATGTTCAAAGGGAAGGTGGGGAATAGGGGAAAGTAAAGAAGGAAAAGAAAAAATTTGATGGTAAAAAACAATAAAAAAGAAATACAAATTATGTATATGGAGGGATGGTGTTGTAGGAAGAGCAGGGGAATGGGAAAAATGAGAATTAAGATGTGTCATATACAGGTATAAATTCTCAATGTTGAATGTGATCATAATACATATATAAAATATACCAATAAAATCAATTAAAAATAAAACTATGAAATAAATGTGGAAAGAAAAGGGTACTTTGTGCAAAGTGATTTTTGATATAAAAATTCTCAGGTAGGGTATAAAAAATAACTACAGGTAGAAAGGAGACAAGGAAATTCTTTTTTGGGGGGAGGGGGGGGACAGGGTCTCACTTTTTGTGGTTCAGGCTGGCTCTGAGCTCAGCCTATAATAACTCACAGCCTCTGCCTCCCGAGTGCTGGGATTACAGGCGTGAGCCACCATGCCCAGCACTGTGGTGTGCAGTTCTGATTGCTGGTGGGCATGAGTCTCCATGCCTGGCATTGTTGTTTGTGGCATTGTTACCAGGGATCTAACCCGGCCCTTGCACTTACAAGGCAGGTGCCGGAACCACTGAACTAAATCCCCAGCCCAAGGAAATTCATAGTCTAAAGTTGTACTGTCAATAATAGCTTCAGGTCCCAAAAGTTATTTAAGGTTATAAGAAACTCACTCCAGAAGTTGCCAAAGGCTCTTAGAGATAAAATAAGCCTGTAAATTGGGGTTGGGCCCGGGCTTTTCCCCTGTGAACTGACCTTCCTCCAGGGACCTCCATCCTCACGGTAACAGCAGCGTTAGTGGGCAGCAGATCTCACTTCAAAGCCAAGGAAACTGGTTTGGATCCTCATCTGGCTGAGGGAGGACACACATCCGAGAACGATCACCCTCCCGACCACACAAACACACCCAGCTGTAACTGTCTCCGTGGTCATCCACGCTTGGCTCCCTTCGTGGGAAGGCTGTATTTCTCTCTGCTTCATCATGTCCCTCACTGATGCATCCTGAAAATACTTTCTCTGTAATGGAAGGCAGCAAATCCACAACTCATTCCACACGTGCGGAGAATCGCTGTTGTTTTTTGCTATTGCTACTGGGGACTGAACCCAGGCGCTGGTGCATGTTAGGCCAGCAGGCTGCCACAGAGCTATGTCCCCGGCCCTGACAACCATCTTCAAACCTTCGAAGAACCCCTTCCATCATGGTCCCCATTTTACAGGTGAGAAATGTGAAATACAAATTGTTAATTAGGCTACTCCAGACAGCTGACGTAGCGTGTTGTGTGAAGTACCACAAGGACCCTTGAACGGCATGGATTTGTTTTGAAATCCATAAAATAAATTGGCAAATCAGAAAAGTGTAATAGAAGTACCGAGGTTGGAGCCCACTGGAGAGTCATGACACTAGGCATAGAACAAGTGTTATTACTCATAAAAGAAAAATGATTATTCCCTGGGCATATTAAATTTACTGTAATATTATTAAATTTTAGGAAGGATTATTTATTGTATGGATTGTACATGGCCAAGGCAACACTAGGAAGTCTGCCTGTCTTGGTTGCCTGGCTTTTCTTTACCAAACTCATCATCTTTACTTGGTCCAGTAATTGCAGTTTGAAGTCCCACAGCACAGGTGAGCTGATGCTCCAGCAAGGTAGATTTAAATAGCCTTTTCTTTGTTTCTCCTAAAGACATGATTTGTGGTTACCAAGTTTCCTTTCACACAATGCTTTCAGGTGCTCTAATCCTCCCTTCAAGACAAGAAACAAAATCAGCCAACTGACCAACGTTCACCTCTGCCACCCTCCCGACTGTTTATTTGTAAGCTGCAGTGAAAGGTCCCGCCCCAGAGAGGACCTCGGACCGCACCTGCACGTCTAGCCATGAACTTACCCAGGCGTAACCCGCTGAAAAGCACCGCGCCCGCTCGTCAGTCACCTTCCAAAACCCCACCTCCGAACATAGCAGACTTTTGGGGGAGCGTTTAGAGCTAACTTTGACAGAGGTATGTAAAATAAGACCGAGAAAAAGAATAAAAACTTTCACTGCCGGATACCAGCAGCTCTGGTACACAGAGTGAGCGCCTGCCAGCAGTCACCCCAGTATCCCTGGGACAGAATCAGAGACGCTCAGAAGGGCATTTCTAGGACTCAGCCGGGCGTTCTCGTCCTGGTACTGCTGCTCCTACCTGCCCAGAAACCAGAGGAGCAGCTGAAACTCCGAGAGCAGAACCTGAGAGAGGCCTCTAGGAAGGCAGGATTGGGAACCAGAGGGGACAGGAGGTGGCAGCCAAGTACCTAGGGCAGAGGCCGGAGCAAGGGCTCCGGACGGACGGTCAGCAGGGCCAGCCCCGGAGCCAGCCGCCGCAGGGAGCAGTGACCGCAGCACGGGCGCCCTCTCCCTCCAGCCAGCCCCGAAGCTTGCTCGGCACAGCTGAGGGACATCTGGGTTTCAGAGCAGCGCTCCTGGGAGAAAGGAGCAGAGAGGCTCCGTGAGGGCAAGACGAGACGCGACCAGACGGATTCAGACGGAGGGAAACGCCCAGGGACCTGCTAATATCAGATTGGGCACAAGATAACATAGGGATATTTTAAGCAATTTTATACCAATGAATTTGAAAACTTAGATCTGGAGCCATAAAGAAAGATAAATTTGAGACATTTGTAGCTAAATAGATCCAACTGGAGACTATACTCTTAAGTGAAATACTGCGTTGTCCTGGTGTGAGAAATTGAAAGGGTAAATAAGGATCAAAAATATAATAGATAATATGATACAAGAAGAAACTTCAAAAGGAAAGGGGTACTACGAAAGGGGGAGAGAGAAAAGAAGGAAAAAAATAGAAACAAAATTTTTACAGATAAAGAGGGAAGGATAGGTTAAAGGTAGAAGAGAGAATAGGACAAAAAGAAGAATGAAGATAGACCGTGTATAGGTTCAAATTCCCTTTGATGAATGTGACTGTTAGGGATATGTAAATTGGCAATAGAATTAATTTTTTTTTGAGACAGGGTCTTGCTTTGTAGTTCAGGCTGCCCCTGAGCTCACCTCTAGTCCAGGTGAGCTTGGAACTCACAGCAATCCTCCTGCCTCTGCCTCTGCCTCCCGAGTGCTGGCACGGTGGTGCATGGTACTGATTGCTGGTGGGCGTGAGTCTCTACACCTGGCACTGTTGTATGTGGTCACCAGGGATGGAACCTGGAACCTGGAGCTTGCAAGTCAGGTGCTGGAACCTGAGCTAAATCCTGGGCCCAATAGAATTAATTTTTTAAAACTTAGATGAAGTGATTTTGAGAGACACAAGCCTCAAAGATCATCCGGAAGAGAGCATAGCCCAGTGTCTATTATCTGCTGAAGTTAGTCAGCTTCATGGCGGGCTGACTGACTGATTGATGATCACTCCCCTCTGCACTCTGCCCTCACCACGAAGGTCCTTGTACACCTGGTACAGAGAAGAGGTGACCTGAGCCACATGAACCCTCCATCTCCTGCGAGACTGCTCTGAGGAAAGCCTTTCCCTTTTCACCACCATGAACGCCTCCTTTGGTTTGGTCAGCAGGGAGCAAAGGGACCTGCTGTTCTGAAACTGAGTGGGCAGCAACACTCACAAATGAAGTAAGAATTTACGAATACAAAGAGATGTGCGGATTAGAAGGGAAGAGACAGTTTCAGTCACAGAACGCCGGATCCATGCCTGGAAAGAACTCGGGAATCTTAGAAGTGACTGGACCTGTGTGAATGTATCAAGTGTCAGCTCAGGCTCCCCGCATGAAGCAGTGCAGGCTGCGGGCGGAGGCGGCTGAGAATTTCCCCCCCGGCAGAACCTGGAATCCCAGAGGAGGAGCCGCGGGCAGCTCCTGCTGCGGTCGCCCGGCCTCCTCCTGCATGTGCGCCTAGCCGCTGCGCCCGGGTACACTGCGGGCTCCCGCTCCAGCTCTCGGTCTCTTCGTGCAGCTGACTCCACAGTGAGGGCCACACGCTGACGACCTCGTCCAGTCTGCTTCCCCGCCAACAGCTGTCTCCAAACACCACGACCCTTCGGATCCAGGTTCCACCTGTGAATTCAGGAAGTGGAAAGGACTCGATTCAGTCGATAGCTCAGGAAATTTATATAATAAATTAATTGCTTTTCTCTGAAGTAATAAAGAAGTTGAAGATTTTCCCCTTTATTGAGCTTATTGGTACATTTTGGGTATACGTTATGATCACAGTCATAGTGGAAATTTGTACGTGTACATATTTCTTGATTCTCATCTCTCCTATGCCTCCACCCTCCTGACAACCCCCTGCTCCCCACTGAATTAAGTTCGTTTCCTCTTTCATTTTATCTTGTTTTAACCATCATATTTCTTCTTCCCCTTTTTTTCTTGCCCCTGCCCGCTCATTTCCACCTTTCTCTCTGAAGATTTTAGAAGCTGAATATTCCTAAGTACTAGTCACAAACAACAAAAAAAATACTTGGGGATAGATTTGATGAAATCTGCATAATACATGTACATTGTAAACTAAAAATGATACTGAATGAAATTACAGAGACCTAAATATGTGATCAGATACATCATTTTTCTGGACTAAATGGATTAATATTAGTAAGATTTCAGTTCTTACCAACTTGATCTATAGATTCAGAAAAATACCAATTTAAAAGCCCAGGATGGTTTTTACTTAGATGTTGACAACTGACTTCAAAATTCACACAGTACCAGGAATGGTGGTTCACACCTGTAATCCCAGCTCTCAGAGGTCAAGGCAGGAGGATCATCAGGAATTTGAGGCCAGCCTGGGCTCCATAATCAGTTCAAGACCAATCTGAACTACATAGTAAGACCTCAATCTCAAAAAAGGCAAAACAAACAAACAAAAAAATTATAGCATATTGCAAAGGACTTCAAATCCTCAAAGCAATTGAAGGAAAAAAAAAAAAAAACAGTGTAGATGGCTTTATAGTACCTGATTTAAAGATTATCGTAAAGCCTTAGTAAGCAAGATAGTGTGGTACTGACAAAAGATATATCTATCCATAAACAGAACTGAATATAAAGCCCCAGTATAGGCCCTTGCAGATATGATCTAGTATTTTGATTAAAATGCCAAGGTAATTCGGGGGGGGGGAGTATTTTCAACAAATATTGAGAGAGCAATTGGATAGCTATGTGCAAAATAATGTGCATATAAACATTGATTCTTGCCTCAAAAATATTTTAAAACATTAATTTGAACAGGATCATTAACCTAAATATAAATTATAACTAAAAATATCTACAAAAAATAGGGGGAAATCTGAGCAGCCTTGGATTAGATAGATTCTTTAAAGACAGAGGAGCAGCAAAATGACAGGAGAATGAGTAATCAAGCAAAAACTCACCAAAATTGAGAGCACATATTCAAAAGGCAACTCAATGCCACCAAGAATCACCACGTGACACCCAGGGCGATGCCCACTATGAAAACAGGCACACACTCCGAGAGAGAAGAAAGTGAGCACCAGTGAGGACGGGAGAAGCCAAAGTGGTACAGCTGCACCTTGTGGTGGTGACAAAAACTGTGTGGCTGCCAGGGGAAACGGTGTGGAGAAGCCTAAAAATGATCATAAATATTAATGATTAGTTAATTTAATGCATATAAATTAATTTATAATGAACATTATAAATTCATGTGGACCCTCAAGTTATGACAGGCCTGACATACAAACAACTCGGATTACAACCAAAATTTTAGTTTTGATTCACTACTGAAGTCTCGAGCTATGGCTCATATGCTGGCCAGTAGTGCTTCCAGATGGTCTGAGACAAAGATTTAACCTTTCAAGAGTTCCAGAAGGAACATTACAACACCTTTTCCTGTGTGGAGTGGAGAGATCCTGGCCCGATGTATCTCTAAGGACACTGAGATGTTCCTGAATATAGGAGAGAGACTTTGAAGGCTGGGTAGGGGAGCCTGAGCCTTCACTGACCAACCAGAGCTACAACCAGGCCTTGGGAACGAACTGAGTTGTAAGCCAAGGGTCCACGCTGATAGAATTACCACATGACCCATAAGTCCTGCTTCCAGGTGTATATCCAAGAGAGGTAAGGACAAGATCATGGAGACATTTTACATCCACGTTCATAACAGCATTACTCACAGTAGCCAATAGATGGAATCACTGCAGATGTCCCTGGAAGAAACAAAATAGTACACATAGAACTCAGTGAACATGAACTTATGGTCCACATAACACAGCCGGCTTTTTGCTACCACTGCCAAGTTATACAACACGTGTCATCAGAGCTATAGACTACAGGGTGTGTGGTCCACACACTGGAGAACTTTCTAGGCTTCATTAAGAAGGAGATTGTAATGTATGCGGCAACAGGAATGAAACTTGCAGACGTTATGCAAGCAGAAGTCAGCCCATCACAAAAGACAAATGTTTTATGATTATTTGAAAAACCTGAAGTCATTAAATTCATACAGACCGCAAAACAGTGGTTTTTAGGGAAAAGGGAAAGGGAATACTGTGGGGTTACTGCTTGGTGGACACAGAATTTCATTTCTGCAAAATGAAAACAGTTCCAAAGCTGGATGGTGGTGGTCGATGTACCATACTGTGAATGAACTTAATACCCCCTAATTATGCACTTTGATGAGTAAGATGATAAATTTTATGTTATGTTACTTACTACGATCAAAAATTTTACAAAGTAAAACACTTGCTCTTTAAAAGAACAAAGTGAAAGCACAAACCATGTTCCTGGGAAATTATTTGCAAAACTGCTCCTGACAACCAACTTTTATCCAAAATACCTAGAGGGAGCCAAGGATTTAGCTCAGTGGCACCATGTCTGCCTTGCAAACACAAAGTCCTGAGTTCGATCTCCAGTAGTAGGGGACAAAAAAAGTTTCCCAAAATACAGTAGTAACAACATAAATGTTCAAACTTACTTTTATACAGATCCTTCTCAACAGCAGTATATGGATAGCAAATAAATACATAAATAGACCCTCATATCTTGAGTCATCTATAAAATGTAACTACAGTCTCGAAGAGATGCCATTACACACTTATTAAATTTATATTCAAAAGGATAATATTGGTCAAAATTCAATCGTATTAACTGTTAGGAAGGAACAAGTAGAGCTTACACACGCTGGCAGTAGGGGGAAAGATGGCACCATCTCTTTGAAAAGCAGTTGGAGGTTTTACACAAAGTTAATACTGAGCTGTTTCACTCCCATAATTTACCAGAGAACTATAAATACACCTTATTTCAGTTACACATAAATATTCATAACTGTTATAAACTCAGCTGTAGCCCCTGCAAATCCATGAGTTGAAATTCTACCCCCAGTGAGACAGCCTTCAGGGGGTGTAGGTCCAGGGCGCGGAGCTGCCTGGCCTGCAGGGATCAGGGCCTTCTTCAAGGACAGCCCAAGAGCTCACACGGCTTCTCCTCTCACACACCGTGCGTCATGTGAAGACGAGATGAGCACCCAGGAGACCTTCCATCTTCAGACCACCAGGAACACACTTCCGTTCTGTGGTAATCCGTTAGGACAGCCTGATCTAAAGCAATAAAAACTTTATTTGTAATAGCTAAAACCTGGAAATAATCCAAATATCACAAATAGGTGAATGACATAGTATGGTATGATATGCATGCAATGTAGTAAATTTGGCAATTAAAAGAAATGAATTACTGACCCAGAGACAACTCTGAAATCATTTGAGTCAGACAAAAGTGATCACACACTGTGTAGTTTCACTTATATTTAAAAAAAAAATGTGACAGGAAGAAAAACAAAGCTGACAGAAGGAATCATAATAGTCTCTGCACTTGGACAGTGAAAGCCTTTCTAAAATGGAGCCTCACACTGTGAATACATGAGCCAAAAGTCATAAGAGTTAGAAATGAATACAGTAAAATTAAGGGTTTATTAAACAAAGGGCACAACGGACACATCGATACGTGTGGCAGACAGAAGGATAATCGCAACGTCAACAGCAAAAACAGAGTTATATATAGAATATCAAAGGGATTCCAGAAATCAGCAAGATTAAGGTAAGCAAATAATCCATAGCAGAGGACATTCAAATGACCTGTGAGTATGCAAAAAGATGATCAATAGCACTGTAATCAGAGAAATACAACAGCATTAAAAAATTCGAAAAGCAAACAGTATTGATATGAGTCAAAGTATGGAAGGTAGGAGGCCCCAGACACACTTACCAGGACTGTACCACGGTGTGATCACACTAGTGAGCAGGTAAAAGTGACCACTGGAATGGAGGTGTCCTCTCGGGACCTCTTACCTCCTCTACAGGAATCTGGGGAACTCTCGCCAATGTCCCTAACGGGTCTATTCAAAGACATTTGTCACAGATACATCCCCATGTGGCCTTTGGCAGCAGGTCTTAGAGGCCAGATAAGTATCATCGGACAATAACTCAAAGATAACAATTATCTGTTCTCTACTTCACTTATCACCAAAAACAATAATGACAATGATAGACTCTTTCATTGAAGAAAGGCAAATATAGGATTTATATCGGAAATGGAGGACAAAGTGGGAAAGGAAACATCCTGACTACATTCAAAATAATAAGCATTGTTTTTTTCTCTGGTAAGTTGGTGATGAATTGTGGGTGAGTGACAAGACTATGGGGGGGGG